>WNGS01116458.1:0-70886 GCA_020271785.1 Procambarus virginalis
CATATGTCCTGGGGACCATTCAGGCTTGTTCAATTTGTGTTCCTCACGTGTGCCCCAAAGAATGAGGTGATTTGGTAAAATGCTATGCCCAAGATAACCATCCGAGTGCCGGCGGTGAGGTGGTTCAAATAGCTTCGGCTATCACCTCATTTGTCCGGTCGTGATGGTCAAGTGGTTTAAGGCGTCTTGTACATACCAGTTGCGTTGCTCCTGGGAGTATGGGTTCGAGTCACTTCTGGGGTGTGAGTTTTCATTCGCATATAGTCCTGGGGACCATTCAGGCTTGTTCGCATTTGTGTTCCTCACGTGTGCCCCAAAGAATGAGGTGATTTGGTAAAATGCTATGCCCAAGATAACCATCCGAGTGCCGGCGGTGAGGTGGTTCAAATAGCTTCGGCTATCACCTCATTTGTCCGGTCGTGATGGTCAAGTGGTTTAAGGCGTCTTGTACATACCAGTTGCGTTGCTCCTGGGAGTATGGGTTCGAGTCACTTCTGGGGTGTGAGTTTTCATTCGCATATAGTCCTGGGGACCATTCAGGCTTGTTCGCATTTGTGTTCCTCACGTGTGCCCCAAAGAATGAGGTGATTTGGTAAAATGCTATGCCCAAGATAACCATCCGAGTGCCGGCGGTGAGGTGGTTCAAATAGCTTCGGCTATCACCTCATTTTGTCCGGTCGTGATGGTCAAGTGGTTTAAGGCGTCTTGTACATACCAGTTGCGTTGCTCCTGGGAGTATGGGTTCGAGTCACTTCTGGGGTGTGAGTTTTCATTCGCATATAGTCCTGGGGACCATTCAGGCTTGTTCGCATTTGTGTTCCTCACGTGTGCCCCAAAGAATGAGGTGATTTGGTAAAATGCTATGCCCAAGATAACCATCCGAGTGCCGGCGGTGAGGTGGTTCAAATAGCTTCGGCTATCACCTCATTTTGTCCGGTCGTGATGGTCAAGTGGTTTAAGGCGTCTTGTACATACCAGTTGCGTTGCTCCTGGGAGTATGGGTTCGAGTCACTTCTGGGGTGTGAGTTTTCATTCGCATATAGTCCTGGGGACCATTCAGGCTTGTTCGCATTTGTGTTCCTCACGTGTGCCCCAAAGAATGAGGTGATTTGGTAAAATGCTATGCCCAAGATAACCATCCGAGTGCCGGCGGTGAGGTGGTTCAAATAGCTTCGGCTATCACCTCATTTTGTCCGGTCGTGATGGTCAAGTGGTTTAAGGCGTCTTGTACATACCAGTTGCGTTGCTCCTGGGAGTATGGGTTCGAGTCACTTCTGGGGTGTGAGTTTTCATTCGCATATAGTCCTGGGGACCATTCAGGCTTGTTCGCATTTGTGTTCCTCACGTGTGCCCCAAAGAATGAGGTGATTTGGTAAAATGCTATGCCCAAGATAACCATCCGAGTGCCGGCGGTGAGGTGGTTCAAATAGCTTCGGCTATCACCTCATTTGTCCGGTCGTGATGGTCAAGTGGTTTAAGGCGTCTTGTACATACCAGTTGCGTTGCTCCTGGGAGTATGGGTTCGAGTCACTTCTGGGGTGTGAGTTTTCATTCATATATATATATATATAATATATATATATATATATATATATATATATATATATATATAATATTATATATATATATATAGACATATGTATTAAATATGACCGAAAAAGTAAGATTAATAATTCTAACACGAATTTTCTCAATTTTCCTTATGTTTCTTTTTACTGATGACGGTAAATTAAAAATCAATTCTCCAAAATTCATTCTTTATTTCTAGTCTGACGCGACACTTGAGCGCGTTTCGTAAAACTTATTACATTTTCAAAGACTTTAGTTTATCTACACAACTTATGCTTTATGAAACAAACATTGGCTCTTATACCTGCATTTGGGTGAGGTGATGTAATACATTAGTGGGGTGAAACACAGAACATGGAAAACGGGGTATAGATTTGTAGAAGTAGAAGTCGGGTCCCAATAGAACTGCAGAAGGCCTATTGGCCCATATTTCTTGATGTTTCTATATTGGAGCGGAGTCTTGAAGTGGGTAGAATATAGTTGTACGTTAATTGGCTGTTGATTGCTGGTGTTGACTTCTTGATGTGTAGTGCCTCGCAGATGTCAAGCCGCCTGTTGTCACTGTATCTATCGATGATTTCTGTGTTGTTTGTTAAGATTTCTCTGGTGATGGTTTGGTTGTGGGAAGAGAGTATATGTTCCTTAATGGAGCCCTGTTGCTTATGCATCGTTAAACGCCTGGAAAGAGATGTTGTTGTCTTGCCTATATACTGAGTTTTTTGGGGCTTACAGTCCCCAAGAGGACATTTGAAGGCATAGACGACGTTTGTCTCTTTCAAAGCGTTCTGCTTTGTGTCTGGAGAGTTTCTCATGAGTAGGTTGGCAGTTTTCTTGGTTTTATAGTAAATCGTTAGTTGTATCTTCTGATTTTTGTCTGTAGGGATAACATTTCTATTAACAATATCTTTCAGGACCCTTTCCTCCGTTTTATGAGCTGTGGAGAAGAAGTTCCTGTAAAATAGTCTAATAGGGGGTATAGGTGTTGTATTAGTTGTCTCTTCAGAGGTTGCATGGCGTTTTACTTTCCTTCTTATGATGTCTTCAATGAAACCATTGGAGAAGCCGTTGTTGACTAGGACCTGCCTTACCCTACAGAGTTCTTCGTCGACTTGCTTCCATTCTGAGCTGTGGCTGAGAGCACGGTCGACATAAGCGTTAACAACACTCCTCTTGTACCTATCTGGGCAGTCACTGTTGGCATTTAGGCACATTCCTATGTTTGTTTCCTTAGTGTAGACTGCAGTGTGGAAACCTCCGCTCCTTTCCATGACTGTTACATCTAGAAAGGGCAGCTTCCCATCCTTCTCCATCTCGTAAGTGAAACGTAACACAGAATTCTGCTCAAACGCCTCTTTCAGCTCCTGCAGATGTCTGACATCAGGTACCTGTGTAAAAATGTCGTCAACATACCTGCAGTATATGGCCGGTTTCAAGTTCAAGTCGACTAAGACTTTTTCCTCGATAGTACCCATGTAGAAGTTTGCAAACAGGACGCCTAGGGGAGAACCCATAGCGACCCCATCTACTTGCTTATACATGTGCCCATCCGGGCTCAAGAAGGGTGCCTCCTTAGTACAAGCTTGGAGTAGTTTCCTCAGGATATTTTCTGGCATGTCAAGGGGAGTACAGGCCGGGTCTCGATACACTCGGTCCAATATCATCCCGATTGTTTCATCCACAGGTACGTTGGTGAACAGTGATTCTACGTCCAACGAGGCTCTTATCCCTGTGGCCCGTGTTCCCCGCAGTAAGTCAACAAATTCCTTCGGGGATTTCAGGCTGAAGTTGCACGGGACATAAGGAGTCAGTAAGCCGTTGAGTCGTTTCGCCAGTCTGTACGTTGGTGTGGGTATCTGGCTGATAATTGGCCGAAGTGGGTTTCCAGGCTTATGCGTCTTGACGTTTCCATACGCATATCCAGGTTTATATTCTCCAATAATCTTTGGCAGGTGGAGTCCAGATTTCTTGGCATTCACAGTTTCAATCAACTTGTTGACCTTTGTTTTCAATTCGGCTGTAGTGTCCTTCGTTACCCTTTGGAATTTAGTTTGGTCAGAGAGTATGTGGTTCATTTTCGCCAGATATTCGTCTTTCTTAAGGATGACGTATATTGGCGACTTGTCGCCTCTCCTGACAACTATCTCCTTGTTCTCACGAAGGCTCTTGGCTGCCGCTTTGAGCTCGGGGGTCAGTATGGTACTTCTGTAGTTGCCTCGATTCTTTCCTCCTTCTGCAATAAGTTCAGCTTATAAGGTGTCTTTGGTGGTGACCTTCTTTTGTGCTTCGAGGTCAAATATGTCGTCCAACAGGATCTCCAACTCCACTTTCCGGGCCAACGCACTTGGTCTGGACATAACGTGACAGTTTATACCCAGATTTAGGAGAGTGACTTGGTCCTCAGTGAGGTTGATTCCTGCGAGGTTCAGGAAGCCGTCTCTTGGTCGTGGAATTGCCATGGGTCCTCCATATAGTGTTGTTAGCTTCTTGATAATCCTTGTTTCCGTGCTGAGGTGATGTCGGTCTGTGAGGATGTCGAGGTGTTGCTGGGTCGTGCGTTTTAATATTAGTATATTTTGGTAGCAGTCTTTCCTGTAGACATATGTTATTAAATATGACCGAAAAAGTAAGATTAATAATTCTAACACGAATTTTCTCAATTTTCCTTATGTTTCTTTTTACTGATGACGGTAAATTAAAAATCAATTCTCCAAAATTCATTCTTTATTTTTCATTCATTCATTCCAAAAGGTAACGAAGGACACTACAGCCGAATTGAAAACAAAGGTCAACAGGTTGATTGAAACTGTGAATGCCAAGAAATCTGGACTCCACCTGCCAAAGATTATTGGAGAATATAAACCTGGATATGCGTATGGAAACGTCAAGACGCATAAGCCTGGAAACCCACTTCGGCCAATTATCAGCCAGATACCCACACCAACGTACAGACTGGCGAAACGACTCAACGGCTTACTGACTCCTTATGTCCCGTGCAACTTCAGCCTGAAATCCCCGAAGGAATTTGTTGACTTACTACGGGGAACACGGGCCACAGGGATAAGAGCCTCGTTGGACGTAGAATCACTGTTCACCAACGTACCTGTGGATGAAACAATCGGGATGATATTGGACCGAGTGTATCGAGACCCGGCCTGTACTCCCCTTGACGTGCCAGAAAATATCCTGAGGAAACTACTCCAAGCTTGTACTAAGGAGGCACCCTTCTTGAGCCCGGATGGGCACATGTATAAGCAAGTAGATGGGGTCGCTATGGGTTCTCCCCTAGGCGTCCTGTTTGCAAACTTCTACATGGGTACTATCGAGGAAAAAGTCTTAGTCGACTTGAACTTGAAACCGGCCATATACTGCAGGTATGTTGACGACATTTTTACACAGGTACCTGATGTCAGACATCTGCAGGAGCTGAAAGAGGCGTTTGAGCAGAATTCTGTGTTACGTTTCACTTACGAGATGGAGAAGGATGGGAAGCTGCCCTTTCTAGATGTAACAGTCATGGAAAGGAGCGGAGGTTTCCACACTGCAGTCTACACTAAGGAAACAAACATAGGATTGTGCCTAAATGCCAACAGTGACTGCCCAGATAGGTACAAGAGGAGTGTTGTTAACGCTTATGTCGACCGTGCTCTCAGCCACAGCTCAGAATGGAAGCAAGTCGACGAAGAACTCTGTAGGGTAAGGCAGGTCCTAGTCAACAACGGCTTCTCCAATGGTTTCATTGAAGACATCATAAGAAGGAAAGTAAAACGCCATGCAACCTCTGAAGAGACAACTAATACAACACCTATACCCCCTATTAGACTATTTTACAGGAACTTCTTCTCCACAGCTCATAAAACGGAGGAAAGGGTCCTGAAAGATATTGTTAATAGAAATGTTATCCCTACAGACAAAAATCAGAAGATACAACTAACGATTTACTATAAAACCAAGAAAACTGCCAACCTACTCATGAGAAACTCTCCAGACACAAAGCAGAACGCTTTGAAAGAGACAAACGTCGTCTATGCCTTCAAATGTCCTCTTGGGGACTGTAAGCCCCAAAAAACTCAGTATATAGGCAAGACAACAACATCTCTTTCCAGGCGTTTAACAATGCATAAGCAACAGGGCTCCATTAAGGAACATATACTCTCTTCCCACAACCAAACCATCACCAGAGAAATCTTAACAAACAACACAGAAATCATCGATAGATACAGTGACAACAGGCGGCTTGACATCTGCGAGGCACTACACATCAAGAAGTCAACACCAGCAATCAACAGCCAATTAACGTACAACTATATTCTACCCACTTCAAGACTCCGCTCCAATATAGAAACATCAAGAAATATGGGCCAATAGGCCTTCTGCAGTTCTATTGGGACCCGACTTCTACTTCTACAAATCTATACCCCGTTTTCCATGTTCTGTGTTTCACCCCACTAATGTATTACATCACCTCACCCAAATGCAGGTATAAGAACCAATGTTTGTTTCATAAAAGCATAAGTTGTGTAGATAAACTAAAAGTCTTTGAAAATGTAATAAGTTTTACGAAACGCGCTCAAGTGTCGCGTCAGACTAGAAATAAAGAATGAATTTTGGAGAATTGATTTTTAATTTACCGTCATCAGCAAAAAGAAACATAAGGAAAATTGAGAAAATTCGTGTTAGAATTATTAATCTTACTTTTTCGGTCATATTTAATAACATATATATATATATATATATATATATATATATATATATATATATATATATATATATATATATATATATATATATATATATATATATAAGTAATACTAGATTTTTAGTGTTTTTTATGAATATTTACAGTCAAATTAATTTTGAAAAAAATTCTATTAATACTTAAACAATTCAAAAACGCCAAAACAATGTTGAATATAAATAAATGACACTGATGCAATGCTAAATTTGATGACTCTATGCTAATAATAATTATATAATTGAACTATCAAAATAATCCAGAAACTTTTCTAATAGTTCTTTTGCAATGTTGATAATTCTGGAACAATACCAAAAATTTCAAATAAAAATAACAGTACGGAAATAATGATATTATTGAAACAATGATAATATTTTTTAAAATATGCTGGTTATACTGAGACAATGATAATTCTGAAGGAATGATACTATACTGATATCTTTTTAGTAATGTTGATAATGTTGAAACAATACTAATAATACTGAAACCATGCATCTATTTTTTATTTTTTTTTTTTTGATAATTCTGAAATAAACAGAGCAAATAAAATTGAAATATTTCTGAAACAAAGCAAATAATATTGAAATAATACTAATAATATCGCAACAATGGTAATAATACTAAAAATGCTAATAATAATGAAATAATGCAAAATATTACTGAAAACGTGGAAAAATGCTGAAAACAATGCTAATAATTAAGAAATCATGCCAATAATTATGCAACAGTGCTAATAATAATGAAAAATGCTAATAATACTGAAACAATGCTTATAATACTGAAACAATGCTTTTAATACTAAAGCAATTATAATTATATTAAAACAATGCTAAATTCTGAGACAATTAGAGAATTAGTTGGAGCCATGAGGAGGATTCGAACCTGCTTACTTGGAACTCCTATGCACACACCTAAGCCACTTAACCAGAATATGCTCATGAGCAATGAAACCTGGAATTCAACTAAATCCTTTGGTGGTTCTGAGGCTTCAACTGAAGCCTAGACAAGATTGCACTTATTGACCGCACTGAAACAATGCTAATAATATTGAAGAAATTTTAGTAATATTGAAGCAATGTTAATAATGCTGTTTTATTGTTAATAATTCTGAATGAGATGAAATGGATTTTCACACATTGACATGACTGTAACAGCCTGCAAACCTGAATAAGGGTGCCGGATGTGTTATACTGCCACCACTCAAGGTATGTGGCAAATAGTCGCTAGAACAACCGTCACGACTCTGATGTTTGGTCACACAAGGTCACAAGGTGGTAATCTCTACCACCAGACTATTGTCATCTCTCGTCACTAGGTTGTAATCTTGGCCAAACGGTAGTCGTTATTGGGCATAATAAACTACAGGGGTTCCCACCAAATGTTATAATAGATAAGGTTCAGGGCTGTGAAGCAGCACTACCCAGCTATGCCAAAGGTGACTAAAGTAGACTAATGTATTCAGGCGTGTGGTAGTACTTAGGAAGGAGTTAAAGGAAATCGTTTGAAATACCAACATAGGTGTGCTGATGACCAGACCACACACTAGAAGTTGAAGGGACGACGACGTTTCGGTCCGTCCATGACCATTCTCAAGTCGCTTGTGACTTGGCAAGCGACTTGAGAATGGTCCAGGACGGACCGAAACGTCGTCGTCCCTTCAACTTCTAGTGTGTGGTCTGGTCAACATACTTCAGCCACGTTATTGTGACTCTTCGCCTGCATAGGTGTGCTGAGTAAGCTTAACATAATTACATTTGGAGGGTTTCGTTAAGTTAAATGAGAGTATCACGCCAACAAAGATAAGCAATGAGCCTAATTTCGGTAGGAATGACTCCATCAGAGTTAGTATGCTTTAATATCACCTGTCTCGACTACCCGCGAGGCACAGAATGAACTAACACAAACACTCATGATAACTCTTGTAATTTCTGGTTATCACACTGACAGTTTCATGGGGTGATGACTGGTGCACAGTTGTACACCAGTTATTATTTTTTCACCTTAACTTGAGATACAGGATCGGGGGCGGGGGTGGGTGTTCATGGTTACTCACATAGGTCAAAGCGACACTGAGGTTTACCACTTTGACCGATCCGGCATCCCCCTGTTGAGGGAAAATATGCCCCCTCGTACCGCCAGAGAAACGCCTGAAAGGCAGCCTGGTGGTGGAACTTAACCACAACACGGTTGCCCTGAAGCAACTGGAGGCCCACCAACTTGGACAACTACACATGCAGAGCTTCCATCAGAGCGATCCCAACCAACGTGTGGTTTACCGTCACCGTAAACCTGACCAAGATATTGACTAGACTTAGAATCAGTTCATTTAAAGATATAATCACTGGAGCACTAACTCTGGACAGAAGAGCCTCCAATAGCAACAGGTGGACCCATTGTGCGATAAACACAATCAATACATTCGCTGTAACAAACACAGTCACTGAGAAGGGTGTAGACGAAATACATGCAGACGTTGTTATGCAAGCCCCTTGGGAATCTCCGCCAGCAGACTTTAAGATTATGGTTATTGAAGGAAAAAGAACCAGACAAATCCTCATCTGCTACGTAACATTGCACAGATGCATATAGAAGCAAACTTGGCATCCGACAGCTTCACTTACTTCACAGATGGATCAGTAGACCAGCAGAGACAAGAAACCGAAGCTGCAGGTAAAGCAGGAAACTCTGTAAATAGTTGGAGGCTCTCAAATGGGTGTTCGACATTACAAACAGAGATGCTAGCCATTCAGAAGGCTTTGGAACATGCTCTTGCTGAACACCGACAACATGTTATCATACATACAGATTCGAGAACCGCCACTGAAACCTTGCAACAAGAACACATGTGTGATAACTTACATCTGATCACAAATGTTATATCATGATTGCAAACACTCAAACGACAAGGCCGATGGGTACTTATCAACTGGGTGCCAAGTCATGTGGGAATAATAGGAAATGACATTGCAGACGAAACTGTAAAACTTGCAACAAAGAGAAGAAATGTAGACATTTACATACAACAGAGTCTATCACAGATTAAGAAAGCAATTAGAAACAGAGCAATGCAAAAGATGTACAGTGACCACAACACAGCAGTTGCAACATCAGGATCTGCGGGTTGGTACAAAAATTCAACCAACTACGAACCACTTAGTTTGATGAAAGGGGTCAGTACAGCAACAGAAGTACACTTACATCACATCAGGCTTGTATACCCATGTGCATGGGAAATAGGCTTACAGGCTCCGGAAGATGAGAGGAAATGTTAACACTGTGGAGAAATGCCGGACAGACCTCTGGAACATTTCTAACACAGTGCACAGTTACAAACCCATTAAGATTTCAACTTAGATTCAACAGAGCAGAAGAAGTTGTTAAACACATATGGCAAAATCTTACTGAAGCGACCATACGAGTCATAAATACTCATACTCCGCCCAAGTAAAACAGAAACAAGCAACACTTAGTGGGCCAGCCAGAGGCTTAGGGCCTGTACAGGAATATCCCTGCCAAAAAAAAAACTCACCGTAAATGCCGGACCAGCCGACGACGTCCGCTTCATAGAAAGCCGTACGTCCACATCACAACTCAGCTGGCGCAACGCGCCCACGCAGGGCACAACACCACAACAGCCGTCATCTCACAAAAAATCAATGTCATATCACCGGTGGTCACTTGATTACGTACAGAGAATAATCAAATACTTTGGTCTCCACTGATGCAGATATATAAAAACTTAGTACAACGAGCCATGCAGGCTCTGTTCACATGTTAATTACTGAAATAATTAAATGAATAATGAAACACTGAAAATTTCGGTCACTACAACCCTAAATGTGGGATGACTACAATCCAGACACTTATCACACTTGTCGTGACGTCACCACACGAGCTGTCATCATAACAAGGCAACACTGAAGGCAAGGCCTTACTGCTTCAACTCTACACCTGTGGCAGGTGCCAAAATAGTCCTGCTAAGCCCGGCGATCGACTCGTGGGAGGCAATCACTGGATAACAAGAAAGAAATTAAAATATAACACTTACGTAATTGGCCGGCCACACTCAAATACCAATAAATTATTTCACTCTTGGTTAACTGTCGAGGCGACAGTCATTGGAAAGTCACTGACGCAGCAACAATCGAGTGAATGGCGTTCTTCCCAAGGCGGCACTAAGTTCATCTCACATCGGCCGCAAGTGGCGTCCACCTTCAGGCTACTTTGGTGCACGAAACAGCACTCATAGACACTGATGCAGGCGAGTATGATTATATGGCACAATCAAAGGGTGACTGGGTGATCAAGGCGGCATGATGATTCACTTCCATACATGTGACCAGTACTTACACGTACTCACATACTAAGTTCCTTTTACTATACTTATTTCGCACAAGTCTAGTCTATCTCTGCACATGAACATACATGATAATATATATATAATGAGTCTGTCACTGATACGACTTCCACTTTACATTGATCCCACTTTTATATAGAGATTGTAGTTCATGAATTCTGCTACACTTAAATCCCATGGTTCCAGTGCCTCTTTAGCAATCATTCCACTTCCAAAGTCTCTCACGTTTCCACTTTACGTCGATAAATAACGGGTGGGATTCTGTAGGAGAGCACTCGATGATTTAAAGCACGAGAAAGGATCTTGAGAACTTTAACTGGAATCAAGGGGGTAGGGTGTATTTTGTGGGATTTTGACCAAAATCGACACAACGATTCCACGATCACACAGTCATGACTCTGGGAGTAGGGTGATGGCAGCAGCATAAAGTGGCTAGGTTGCCTTTAGTCTGTCTCCAAGCTACTGGTACCGGGCCTAACGCCAAACTGACTACTGGTACCGGACTGTTACGGTATCGACACCGTCGCTGGAGTATAGAGTGGCGATTTCAGCGCCATCTACAGGTCTGCACTCCAACTCCCGGATAGTTGGTGCTATGCAGACAACGCCATCTGTTAGTTGTGGCGCTGTATAGGTGAAAGGCTCCGGTTTCCTGCCTCAGTTAGCAAGTGAGGTCGATGAGGATGACTTCTGGTGGGTGGCGTATCGAGATCAACGCCATCTAGGTTGTTGCTACAATTTTCAATGTAAATTTCCCAGTGGAAGGGTGTTATCCTAGGACCACCTAGAATACTGCCTGTCTGGCTATTGACGTTTTATGTTCACAGAGGTGACATAAGGAGGCGATTGTGCTGAGGAGGGCAGTTCCCATTGGGCAGTCCAAGAACTCTTGACTTTATCCTGAGAGGATTACGGGCCGCCGTCGGTTAGAGCAGTGTGTTAGCTGCGTGCAGTGTTGTATGGACCAACGTACCAGGGACTGGCCAGTAAGAGCTACGAGACGACAGTGGTGCGTCTCTTGTGAAGTGCTGCATGTGAGCGACTAGAGACTTCTACCAGGGTGCTAGCTACCCCTATATTGGACTATTTGAGACCCCTGTCACCGTGTGGCTGAAACCCTCTGGCAGTTTGTATCTAGAGAGCAGTGGTGGGGTATTGGCACATCGTACAGATACGTTGTGTGCGGACTGGCCCATGTTGAAGGTGAACTCGCCAGTGTTTGCCATTAGGTGTGGCCGACAAGTACCTGGAAAGGGGATTCGCCGGGATTCGATAAACATCGTCGATGTATTGTGTCCTGAGTGAAAGAGACTATTGTAAATATGTGTAGTAATACCTTATTATAATATATTTATATATATATTGTGGTGAAGGTGATAAAAACGTGCATAGAATGTAACATGAAGGTAGATTACCAACAGAGCTTTCAATGCCATGTAATATATTTGAACAATCTACTCTCGTACATACAGCAATGAAGCGCGTCAATGACTGGGCAAGTACAACTCAAACCGAACTTGCAGGCATATACCTTGCCACTGAATTTTTAAAAGACAAAGGCAGTGGACTTATATACTGTGACTCGCAGAGTGCACTCCTGGCATTGAACGCACATATTAGTGACACCCAGAAAATAGTCAGTGATATTCGAATGAATGTTTTAGCTGCTAAAGAAAACAGATTTGAAATTAAATTCCTATGGATACCATCACATGTTGGTATCTCAAGGCATGACACTGTTGATATGCTTGCAAAGACAGCCTGTAGAAAACCAGTGGTAGAAATTGATATGGGTATTTCACTAGCAGTGACAAAGAGAATACTTAAACAAATATCTAATGAAGATCTCACCGACCTAACAAATTCACAAAGACCTGAAAGCTGTAGCATTAAATATTATGATAGATATCGTGAGGAAACATTCACATATGGGACTAATAGAACAAGAACCCGGCAATGTGATGTTATAGTGGCCAGAATACGCCTGGGATATAGACGTATCTGGCAGCTTTCTCAAAACCCAAATGTCGAGTACACAATGTGTCAACTTTGTGAAAGAGAAAACATGCACTCTCTTGAACATTATATTGTAGAATGTCCCATACTGGCTGACTTTCGCCCCCCTGGGCTAAGGTATGCTGAACTTTGTAATTACTATATGAGTACTGGAACACTTGATGATATATTGGACTTGTACCCAAGATTGACCATGTAATAGATTAATTATACAATGTATGTGATGTAACTATATAACCTGAGCTTGTAAAAGCACCTTAATCGCCTTCAGTGATTAAGTGCTTAATTGCACACTAGTTTCTTTATCAGCTTTCTCACCCTGTCAGAGTAAATGAGATAAATGTCTGTGAATGCATGTGTGTATATATGTATATGTGTGTGTATGTGTATGTATGGGTATAAAGTATATATGGAAGCTGATCAGAATTACATTTCACCTTTGTAAATGTACATTAATGACACTGTGTAGATGACACATCGAACACTTTATGTAAGGCATACATAAATCTGTGTATCTATGTATTTACGTATATAGGTTAGCTTAGCATTTTTAAAGCACCGACTCACCTTCAGTGGTTGATTGTTCAATAAACCCTTGAACTATATGTTTAACCCTGTCTATGGAGGACAGAAAAAAATGTATATATGCTAGTTAGCATTGTTAATGTGTGGCCACGTCTGTGGTAGAAAACAATAAAAAAAAAAAAAAAAAAAAAAAAAAAAAAAAAAAAAAAATGCCAACTGTTCAGCAGTCATACACAAAAAATGTGCTAACATGACTAATAATTCAAGGAGAAATGATCCCAGTGACCACTCTGTGTACTGGCTCTGCAAAAGGATGGTGTAACTTTTTTGTAAATGATGGAAATCCTGGATAAAACTCCCGCTGAAAACACATAATTACTAATAAATGCCTGCATAGCAATTTCTAATGTCTTCAAACAAACTGTACATGACACCAAGGTACAACCAGATGCGGAAAAGAGCTCGGAGGCAGCAGCGCCTGAGCAGAGCGCGGAGTCGGGCACGCCTGAGCAGAGCGCGGAGTCGGGGACGCCTGAGCAGAGCGCGGAGTCGGGGACGCCTGAGCAGAGCGCGGAGTCGGGGACGCCTGAGCAGAGCGCGGAGTCGGGGACGCCTGAGCAGAGCGCGGAGTCGGGGACGCCTGAGCAGAGCGCGGAGTCGGGGACGCCTGAGCAGAGCGCGGAGTCGGGGACGCCTGAGCAGAGCGCGGAGTCGGGGACGCCTGAGCAGAGCGCGGAGTCGGGGACGCCTGAGCAGAGCGCGGAGTCGGGGACGCCTGAGCAGAGCGCGGAGTCGGGACGCCTGAGCAGAGCGCGGAGTCGGGGACGCCTGAGCAGAGCGCGGAGTCGGGGACGCCTGAGCAGAGCGCGGAGTCGGGGACGCCTGAGCAGAGCGCGGAGTCGGGGACGCCTGAGCAGAGCGCGGAGTCGGGGACGCCTGAGCAGAGCGCGGAGTCGGGGACGCCTGAGCAGAGCGCGGAGTCGGGGACGCCTGAGCAGAGCGCGGAGTCGGGGACGCCTGAGCAGAGCGCGGAGTCGGGGACGCCTGAGCAGAGCGCGGAGTCGGGGACGCCTGAGCAGAGCGCGGAGTCGGGGACGCCTGAGCAGAGCGCGGAGTCGGGGACGCCTGAGCAGAGCGCGGAGTCGGGGACGCCTGAGCAGAGCGCGGAGTCGGGGACGCCTGAGCAGAGCGCGGAGTCGGGGACGCCTGAGCAGAGCGCGGAGTCGGGGACGCCTGAGCAGAGCGCGGAGTCGGGGACGCCTGAGCAGAGCGCGGAGTCGGGGACGCCTGAGCAGAGCGCGGAGTCGGGGACGCCTGAGCAGAGCGCGGAGTCGGGGACGCCTGAGCAGAGCGCGGAGTCGGGGACGCCTGAGCAGAGCGCGGAGTCGGGGACGCCTGAGCAGAGCGCGGAGTCGGGGACGCCTGAGCAGAGCGCGGAGTCGGGGACGCCTGAGCAGAGCGCGGAGTCGGGGACGCCTGAGCAGAGCGCGGAGTCGGGGACGCCTGAGCAGAGCGCGGAGTCGGGGACGCCTGAGCAGAGCGCGGAGTCGGGGACGCCTGAGCAGAGCGCGGAGTCGGGGACGCCTGAGCAGAGCGCGGAGTCGGGGACGCCTGAGCAGAGCGCGGAGTCGGGGACGCCTGAGCAGAGCGCGGAGTCGGGGACGCCTGAGCAGAGCGCGGAGTCGGGGACGCCTGAGCAGAGCGCGGAGTCGGGGACGCCTGAGCAGAGCGCGGAGTCGGGGACGCCTGAGCAGAGCGCGGAGTCGGGGACGCCTGAGCAGAGCGCGGAGTCGGGGACGCCTGAGCAGAGCGCGGAGTCGGGGACGCCTGAGCAGAGCGCGGAGTCGGGGACGCCTGAGCAGAGCGCGGAGTCGGGGACGCCTGAGCAGAGCGCGGAGTCGGGGACGCCTGAGCAGAGCGCGGAGTCGGGGACGCCTGAGCAGAGCGCGGAGTCGGGGACGCCTGAGCAGAGCGCGGAGTCGGGGACGCCTGAGCAGAGCGCGGAGTCGGGGACGCCTGAGCAGAGCGCGGAGTCGGGGACGCCTGAGCAGAGCGCGGAGTCGGGGACGCCTGAGCAGAGCGCGGAGTCGGGGACGCCTGAGCAGAGCGCGGAGTCGGGGACGCCTGAGCAGAGCGCGGAGTCGGGGACGCCTGAGCAGAGCGCGGAGTCGGGGACGCCTGAGCAGAGCGCGGTGTCACAGGCCCCGGAGCAGAGCACAGTGTCGAGGACGCCGCAGCAGAGTGCGGTCCCTGGCAAAGGGAAACAAACAAAACAAGGCCCCAAAATCTGTTGGTATTACAAATGGGCAACCTGTAAGCATGGGGAATCGGGAAGAACAAATGGAACATGTAAGTACGATCACCCTAGAAAGTGCAGAAACCTTCTCAATACAGGTAAATGTACCAAAAGCTGTGAATTATTTCACCCGGAAATTTGCAAGAACTCTTTGGACAGGAAAGAGTGCTTCAATGCCGAATGTCCAGCTTTTCATATAAGAGGTACCAGGCAAATATAACCGACAGACCGACACTATGAAAACAGCCACTACCCCATCGACTGGGATGATTTTTTAGCAAGAGGAGGAGGAGAAGAATGGCTAAAAATAACCAGACTCTACCACCAACTCGGTCAAATGCTAGAGAGGACGCAAACACAGTGGCCTCCTTACCAGAGCCTCAGATATTAACACCAAGTAAAGCATCCAGCACTTCCACCAACACGATAAAATCATTTATATTTGCCAACATCCAGGGTATAAAAGCACGCAAATCCAACAAAGTTCATTTTATAGATGGTCTTCTTCATGAGGCAAATGCAGTGTTTGCAGCCCTAACGGAAACTCACACAAAGGACTACCATGATGGTGAAATATGGATCTCAGAGTACAATCTTTTCAGATGTGATAGGAAACACCGGCTTCAGGGTGGGGTCAGCCTCTACATCAAAGACACACTCATCTGTACTGAGCTGCTAAACACCTCAAATAATATGGTGGAAGTGCTGATAATCAAAATAGAGATCCTAAATATAGTTATTGTCCTGTATATAAGTCACCGGAGGCAAACCCTCAGCAGTTTAAAGACCAACTAATGAAAATAGAACACTGCTTGGAAAACCTCACAAATCCAGCCCCAAACATCATCCTGCTTGAGGACTTCAACCTACGGCACCTGAAATGGAAGCACCTGGCTAATACAGTAATATCAGAAAGAATACCAGGAAGTAGCCTAAATGAACAGGCACATGCAAATGACCTGCTATGGATGTGCGACAGGTTTGCCTGAAACCAGCAAATAGTAAAACCAACTAGGAAGGAGAACACGCTGGACCTCATTTTCACTAGTAATGATGAATTGATCAGGAACATAATGATTACAAATACCTGTTACTCAGATCACAACTTAATTGAATTTCTGACAACCATGGGGAATAGACCTTCAAAACCAGTCCAGATTCCCGGTGGAGGAGATTTCAGCAAATTCAACTTCAATAATAAACAGATAAACTGGGAAGAACTGCTAGAAAATGCAAACCTGAACCAGTGCCTGGAAAAAAATAAGCTCAGTAGCACTAGAAATATGTTCAAACCGTATATTCCTATGAAAAAAGAGAAAGAGATGCAGATTGGAACGGGAACGTCGTTCCCTATATAGGCGAAGGAAACGAATCGCGGAACAACTTGAGAGTCGCACCCTGTCTCAAGAACGGCGAAGGAGGTTAGGTAGAGAAATAGAAACAATTGAACTCAAGCTATAAGAATCATACAAAACCCAGGAGAGGCAAAGAGAGCAAAAGGCCATCAGTGAAATAGAGAGAAATCCGAAATATTTTTTCTCCTATGCAAAATCAAGATCAAAAACCACATCTAGTATCGGGCCCCTGCGAAAGGGAGATGGAACTTTCACCGATGACAACAAAGAAATGAGCGAGTTACTGAGGAAGCAGTACGACTCTGTTTTCAGCGAGCCATTAAACGCACTAAAGATTGATAACCCAAATCATCACTAATACCATCAAATCATCAATACCAACATCAAATCACACATCAACCGTCACCCTATCCCACTGGATTTTGAAGAAGCCATAAACAGTTTGCTTATGCACTCTGCACCAGGCCCAGATTCTTGGAACTCCATATTCATCAAGAACTGTAAAAAACACTATCGCAGGCCCTTTACATTCTGTGGAGACAAAGCCTAGATGCTGGCGTTATCCCTGACATACTAAAAACAGCAGAGATAACACCACTCCGTAAAGGAGGAAATAAGGCAGAGGCAAAAAATTACAGACCGATAGCACTAACATCGTACATCATAAAAATTTTGGGAGAGTGCTAAGAAGTATGATCACAAAATACATGGAATCACAGCATCTCCATAACCCCGGACAACATGGTTTCAGAACAGGGCGCTCTTGCCTGTCGCAGTTGCTGGACCACTATGATATGGCATTAGATGCTATGGAAGACAAGCAAAACGCTGATGTGATTTACACAGATTTCGCAAAAGCTTTTGATAAATGTGACCATGGTGTTATTGCTCATAACATGCGTTCAAAGGAATTACCGGAAAAATGGGCAGATGGATCTACAATTTCCTGACTAACAGAACCCAATGTGTAATAGTCAACAAAATAAAATCCAGCCCATCATCCGTGAAGAGCTCAGTCCCCCAGGGTACTGTGCTTGCTCCAGTACGTTTTCTCATCCTCATATCGGACATAGACAAGAACACAACCTATAGCACGGTATCATCCTTTGCAGATGACACCATGATCTTCATGAGAGTAGGCAACATAGAGGACACGGCAAACCTCCAATCAGATGTAGATCAGGTCTTTCTATTGACCTGATCTGAGGGAGCCGGTCGGCCGAGCGGACAGCACGCTGGACTTGTGATCCTGTGGTCCTGGGTTCGATCCCAGGCGCCGGCGAGAAACAATGGGCAGAGTTTCTTTCACCCTATGCCCCTGTTACCTAGCAGTAAAATAGGTACCTGGGTGTTAGTCAGCTGTCACGGGCTGCTTCCTGGGGGTGGAAGCCTGGTCGAGGACCGGGCCGCGGGGACACTAAAGCCCCGAAATCATCTCAAGATGATTTTGTAGCCCTCAAGATGGGCTACAAAAAATAATATGGTTTTTAACGAAGATAAGTTCCAGCTCATGCGCTACGGAAAAAATGAAAATATAAAAACGGAAACCACGTACAAATCTCAGGCAAATCATTACATAGAACGAAAAGGCAATGTAAAGGATCTGGGTGTACTCATGTCGGAAGACCTTACCTTTAAAGAACACAATAAAGTAGCCGTCACAACTGCAAGAAAAATGACAGGTTGGATAACAAGAACTTTTCACACTAGAGATGCTATACCGATGATGATACTTTTCAAAACGCTTGTGCTCTCTAGAGTGGAGTACTGCTGCACAATGACAGCTCCTTTCAAAGCTGGAGAAATTGCTGACCTGGAGAGCGTGCAGAGATCCTTTACTGCTAGAATCCACTCAGTAAAACATCTAAACTACTGGGACCGATTAAAGAGCCTAAATCTGTATTCCCTTGAGCGCAGGCGGGAGAGATACATAATAATCTATACGTGGAAAATAATTGAGGGGCTGGTCCTAAACCTGCATACAGAAATAACATCACATGAGACCAGAAGACATGGCAGGATGTGCCGAATACCTCCGTTGAAAAGCAGAGGTGCAACAGGTACTCTGAGAGAGAACTCTATCAACATCAGAGGCCCGAGACTGTTCAACACGCTTCCGCTACACATAAGGGGCATAACTGGCCGACCCCTCACAGTGTTCAAGAGAGAACTGGATAAGCACCTCCAAAGGATGCCTGATCAACCAGGCTGTGACTCATACGTCAGGCTGCGAGCAGCCGCGTCCAACAACCTGCTTGATCAGTTCAGCAACCTGGATGCCTGATCGACGACCGGGCCGCGGGGACGCTGAGCCCGGAAGCACCTCAAGGTAGTATAGTATCCATCAGTCTCAGGAGACTGGAGTTGCGCTCCGGTTGCCGTCTGGAGTGGCCTCACCAAGGCGCAAAGCCTGTAGGTTGATTCGGGGAGAAGCTGTTACCAGGCAGCAGGTCCCCCTCTCCACGCGCTGCTCAAGGTAACCTCAAGGTAAGGTATTAATATATTGGTGAAGGTGTAATTGGTGTTGTTTATCCCGCACCCTCCTTTATTCTTTGCACTACTACTTGCCTCGCCAATTCTTGAAATTGGCCGAAATAACTTCGGCCAATAAAAATAAATTGGTGAAATAACACCGACTTGGGGTTGGATATAGAAGAAGAGGTTATAACAGCAAGAACCCGGTTATTGGCCCGTAGTGGCCGTTGCCTGGGCCTAACACCAAGCTGGAGCAACTTGACATGCAGCCTCCAGCAACTCCCTGAGCCAATGTATAGTACCCACTACCACTGACTACCACTCTGCTCCTCATGTCTGCAACAGGCTCACAGTACCATACATTACCAGATGACTTTCTTTTGTCCCTCGATGCCTTCTTCACAACTGCATAATTCAGGATTCTAGAGGTTTCACTTCAATCCCAAGACGCATTGCTGTTGACCATGTCGTGGTATAATGGTTTAGGGCGTTTGCATGAGAGTACCCAGAGTGCAGGTTCGAATCCTCCTTCTTCCTACTGATTTCCTCATTAATACATAACATTAATGGGATTTCTTTGTGCAATTGAAGTGTTGCTAATAGTTCGGACAAAATGCTAATGTTACTGAAACAATGCTGTTAATTCTGAAGGAATGTGAAAAATACTGAAACTATTAACTAATACTAAAACAATTATTTCAAAAAATATTTATCATAACTGAGTGGATAGAGATTCTGTCTCTATAAGGTCCGTGGTTTGAGTCTCGCAGAGTCCACGAAAATGACATTAAACAATGCTTATAGTGCTTAAAATGATATAAATAATAATGTTAAAACAAAGCGAATAATGCTGAAACTATCTGAATAATGCTGAAACAATGTGTATAATACTGGAACAATGCTACTTATAGTTAAACAATGCTTAAATGATGATAAATACTTATATTACTAATAGACGCTAATAAAATTGAACTCCGCTAATAATTCCTAAACGATGCTAATGATACTGAAACTATGCTAATAATTCTGAAGCAATGCTACTAATTCGGCATTTTGTAATAATACAAAGATAATGCAAATTGTACTGAACTAATTTTAATAATACTAAAAACAATGCAAATAATACTAAAACAAAACATTAATGCTTAGACAATGATGATAATAATACTTAAACAATGCTAATAATGCTAATAGCTGAAACTTGCTAATGATTTTGAAACAATGCTATTAATTCAGAAAGAAAACATTGTTAAAACATTGACACTCCTAATAATGCTGAAAGAATGCTAACAATACTTAAACAATGCTGTGAAACACTGCAATAATGCTGAAACCTCATAAATAATACTGAAACGATGCTAATAATTCTGAAATATGCAAATAATGCTGAAGCAGGCTGGTGTGTGTAGGGAGGCAGGTGTTGGTGAGTGTGTGTAGGGAGGCAGGGGCGTGTGTGTTTGTGTGTGTATGTAGGGAGGCAGGTGTGTGTGTGTGTGTGTATAGGGTGGTGGGGGGTGGGTGTGTATTCACCTAGTTGTATTCACCTAGTTGTGTTTGCGGGGGTTGAGCTTTGTTCTTTTGGCCCGCCTCTCAACTGTCAATCAACTGTTTACTAACTGCTTTTTTTCCACACCACACCACACACACACACGCACACACCCCAGGAAGCAGCCGTGACAGCTAACTAACTCCCAGGTACCTATTTACTGCTAGGTAACAGGGGCATTCAGGGTGAAAGATACTTTGCCCATATGTTTCTGCCTGGTGCGGGAATCGAACCCGCGCCACAGAATTACGAACCCTGCACGCTATCCACCAGGCTACCTGGCCCCCTGTGTGTAAGGAAGCTCGGGCATGTGTGGTGTGTGTGTGTGTGTATGCATAGTGGGGCTGGGGCATGTGTGTATGTGTAGGGCGGCTGGGGTTTGTGGGTGTGTGTGTGTGTGTGTGTGTGTAAGGAGCTGGATCATGTGTATGTGTGTGTGTGAATTGAGGGTGGTGCATGTGTGTGTGTGTGTGTAGGGAGGCTGGAGCCGGTGTGTGTGTACTCACGTTTGTGCTTGCGGGTGTTGAGCTTTGGCTCTTTGGTCCCGCCTCTCAACTGTCAATCAACTGGTGTACAGATTCATGAGCCTACTGGGCTCTATCATATCTACATTTGAAACTGTGTATGGAGTCAGCCTCCACCACATCACTGCCTAGTGCATTCCATCCTAACTATTCTGACACTGAAAAGTTCCTTCTAACGTCTCTGTGGCTCATGTGGGTACTCAGTTTCCACCTGTGTCCCCCTTGTTCGCGTCCCACCAGGTTGAATAGTTTGTCCTTGTTTACCCGGTCAATTCCCCTGAGGATTTGTAAGGTGTGATCATGTCTCCCTTACTCTTCTGTCTTCCAGTGTCGTAAGGTGCATTTCCCGCATGTGTGTGTGTGTGTGTGTGTGTGTGTGTGTGTGTGTGTGTGTGTGTGTGTGTGTGTGTGTGTGTGTGTGTGTGTGGTGTGTGTAGGAAGGCTGGGCGTGTGTACTCAACTCGTTGAAGTCGCCTAGTTGCGGTTGCGGAGGTTGAGCTTTGGCTCTTTGGTCCCGCCTCTGAACCGTCAATCAACTGATGTACAGATTCCTGAGCCTACTGGGCTCTGTCATATCTACTTTTGAAACTGTGTATGGAGTCAGCCTCCACCACATGACGAAAAGTTCCTGCTAATGACTCTATGGCTCATTTGGGTACTCAGCTTCCACCTGTGTCCCTTTGTTCGTGTACCACCCCTGTTAAGTAATCCATCCTTGTCTACCCTGTCAATTCCCCTGAGAATTTTCTATGTGGTGATCATGTCGCCCCTAGCTCTTCTGTCTTCCAGCAACGTGAGGTGCAGTTCACGTAATCTGTCACGTAATCACGTTCACGTAATCATCTATCCTCCTCTGCCCTGATCCTCCTCATAATTTTTGCATCATCAGCAAACATCGAGTGGAACGAGTCAGTTCTATCTGGGAGATCATTTACGTATATCAGAAACAGTATAGGTCCAAGGACTGATCCCTGTGGGACTCCACTGGTGACTCCCCTCCACTCCAAGACCTCACCCCTCACGGAAACTCGCTGTGTCCTGCTGCTTAGGTACTCTCTTATCCAGTAAAGTACCTTCCCTGTCACTCCTGCCTGCATCTCCAGTTTGTGCACTAGTCTGTTATGTGGTACTGTGTGAAAAGCTTTCTGGCAGTCCAGGAATATGCAGTCTGCCCAGCCCTCTCTCTCTCTTGTCTGATTCTTGTTGCCTGGTCTTAGAACTCAATTAATTCTGTTAGGCATTATTTTCCATCTCTAACCCCATGCTGATGTTGTGTTACAAAGTTCTTCCTCTCCAAATGTTTCACTAGCTTTTATCGCACAATCTTTTCCATCATCTTAGCATGTAATGTAAGTTAGGGACAATGGCCTGTAGTTCAGTGCCTCCAGCCTATCACCCTTCTTGTATATTGGGACAACATTGGCCGTCATCCAAATTTTTGGCAGTTCACCTGTTGTGAGTGACTTGGTGTTCACTAAGGAGAGTGGTAGGCACAGAGCTTCTGTCCTTTCCTTTAGAATCCATGGTGAGATTCCATCCAGGCTAGTAGCCTTTGTCACGTCCAAATCTAGCAGATGCTTCCTCACCTTCTCACTAGTAATCACAAACTCCTCTAGTGGTGTCTGGTTTGATGTTCCCTCCCTTATCTCTGTGACTTCTCTTTGCTCTGAGATGACGACTTTTTGGAATTTCATACTGAATTCCTCGCACACTTCTTTGTCCTTTGTAGTGAATCTTTCTGTCCCAATTCTTTGTTTCATTACCTGTTCCTTAACTGTTGTTTTCCTCCTGATGTGGCTATGCAGCAGTTTGGGTTGAGTCTTTGCCTTGCTCGCTATGTCATTTTCATATTGCCTCACTACCTCTCTTCTCACTCTGACGTATTCATTGCTGGCGCTCTGGTATCTATCTCTGCTCTCTAGTGTTCTGTTGTTTCTATAGTTTCTCCATGCCCTTTTACTTAGTTGCTTTGTTAGCTTACAACTCTGGTTAAACCATGGGTTTCTCATCTCCATTTCCTTTTATTCCTTTTGGAATGGGACGAACTTGTCTGCTACCTCCTTATACTTCTGTGTGATGTAGTCCATCATGTCTTGAACCGTCTTTCCTCTGAGGTCTGTTTCCCAAGCTATTTCAGTTAGGAATTTTCTCATCTCCCATTAGTTTCCCTTCCGGAATGCCGGCCTCTTGCTTTCTGGTCCCTTCCTTGAGTACATTAACCTTCTTCGACCAGATACTCAAACAACAGTACACTGTGATCACTCATACCCACGGGGACTTCAAGACCGGTTTCCCTTATGTCTGAATCGTTCAGAGTGAATACTAGGTCGAGTCTTGCTGGTTCATCATTGCCTCTCATTCTCGTGGGACCCTTGACATGCTGACATAAAAAGTTTCTAGTCGTCACCTCCAGCAGTTTCAGTCTCCATGTTTCCTCACCTCCATGTGGTTCCCTGTTTTCCCAATCTACCCTTCCATGATTAAAGTTCCCCATTATGAGCAGATGGGATCGATTTCTATAGGCAGCAGCGGCTGCTCTCTCAATGATAATGTTAACTGCCATGTTGTTTCTGTCATACTCATGCCTGGGTCTTCTTTCATTTGGTGGTGGGGATATATATCACTGCTACTACTACTCTTGGTCCTCCCATCGTCATGGTTCCTGTTATGAAGTCTCTGAACCCTTCGCAGCCCGGAATAACCATCCCTCGAAACTCCATTCCTTTCTCAGCAGTAGAGCCACTCCGCCTTCTCCCCTTCCTTCCCTCTCTTTCCTTATTACAGTGTAGTCCTGGGAAAGCACCGAATTCGTTATGATTCCTGAGATACCTGGTTGATACCTGGTTGATGGGGTTCTGGGAGTTCTTCTATTCCCCAAGCCCGGCCCGAGGCCAGGCTCGACTTGTGAGAGCTTGGTCCACCAGGCTGTTGCTTGGAGCGGCCCGCAGGCCCACATACCCACCACAGCCCGGCTGGTCCGGAACTTCTCTTAGAAAACAGTCCAGTTTTCTCTTGAAGATGTCCACGGTTGTTCCGGTAATATTTCATATAGTCGCTGGGAGGATGTTGAATAACCGCGGACCTCTGATGTTTATACAGTGCTCTCTGATTGTGCCTATGGCACCTCTGCCCTGAGCTCTGCTCTGTGAGTCCAATTACATCTGGACCTTATGTTCTTTCCCTACCTCTGCCCTGCCCTCTGCTCTGAGAGTTTTGTTTCTGTGAGTCCAATTACATCTGGTTTACTTCTTGTGTTCTTTCCCTAAGTTCACTAGCCTTGTTTGTAATCCCATCTATGTTCGAGTACATGACCATGAAGCTGACTCTCTTCTGTCCATTCTCAGTTTCTGTTGATTCCACTGGAGTTGGGGGCAAGGGATGTCTGGGATGAGTGAGCCTAGGATGGAGGACCTGGAGGGGTCTGGGGAGTGAGGGGGGATGGGAGGATCTGGAACAGGGGGGGCTAGGGGGGGTCTGACATGATGCGGCTGAGGGGGTCCGGGGTTGGGGGTTAGTTGGGGCATGGGATGGGGGAGCTAGGGGGGCATATGGTGGGAGGTTATGGGTTGGGGTATGCAGGGTAGACTGGGGTGGGTTGACAGGGAGGTCAGGGGTTGGGGAGGGGAGGGGAGCCTGGGGAGGGGGGGCCAGGACGGCGATGGGTGAGGTAGGGAGGAGAGGTTGGAGTGGGGAAACTGGGAAGGGTACAGGCTGGAGAAACAGGAAAGGGCATGGGTTGCAGGAACAGTGAGGATCTGGGGTAGGGGTTGGGGAAGAAAAAGGGCATGGGGAGAACATGGGAGGGTCTGGGGTCAGGAAACATGGGGGGCATGGTCTGAAGAGGGACTTTACTGTCTGGGGAGGTGCAGGTGATTGGTGGGGGATGGCTGAGGGGTTGGTTGGTGGTAGGTTTCCGTTACAATCCTCTGGGGGTGCTGGCCTGCTGGTGGGGGGATTCCCACTCCCCCTCTGAGATTCCTGGAGACACTGAGCTGAGTCCTGTGGTTCCCATATCCCCACCCCTTTCTCTGCGTCTCCTCCTTGCCTCTGCAGCCTTCCTTCTCTTCTCCCTCATCATGTCCCTTTGCAGAAAGACATCCTCGTATCCCCCTAACCTCACAAGTCTGCTCTTCCTGGATAGGATTTTCTCCTTTGTAGCCTCGTTCCTGAGCACTACTTTTATCAATCGATTCCTTTCCTTCTTGTAGATGTCCAGCCTGAAAACCTTCTCTATGTTGCCATTTGCCTCCTCCATATCCAGTCGCTCCAAGATTTCTGTCATCGTTGCTCGGTTACTCCTTCTCCACTCCTACCGATTGGATCCCTCTGGTTCCTGTACTCCTACAACTATAAATGTTCTTTTCCTTTCCAGCATTTGTTCAGTGCATTTTGCAGCTTCCTGTGAGGTAGCTGCTTTCATAGCTGCAGTCTCTAAAGCTGCCTAGGCACTTGGGCTGTTTTGCAGTATTTCTGCAAAAGAGAGTCCCCCTGGAAGGAGCCTTCCATCAGCTTCGTCCCGTTTCCAGGAGGATGCATACTCGTGCTGGTTTGAATTCTGATTTTCCCTGCGTCTCTTTATCTCCTCTGTGACTGACCATTTTTGTATCAAGGAACATTGACCTTTTGTACATTCGTATATATTTATATATGTTCTAGGACTGATAGGGTGATTGGTTATCATTTACTTATGCTGAAGTTTATAGAGTTACAACTGTGGGCTGAATTACCTGCAGATATATATATATACACATTATATATTTATATATGTTCATATATGTGAGCCAGCCAAGACTTGATCTATGTAGGTATGAATACCTGCTGAAGGCCCCGGAGTGACAAGAAGAACCGTATCTCCTTCATTCCAACACAATGAACGTAGAAAGGTGCGTTGTCTGAGCTTTGTGTATGGCGAGGCAGGTACAGTGTATGGGTGAGGGTGAGGGGAGGGTCGCCGCCGTCTCAGTGCCGCCACCCACCAGCCCCCAGGCGGGGGGAGGGGGGAGTGATGGGGGAGGCTCTCGAGCTGCCTACAGTGATGTTAGTGGAAAGTTAGTGCGTTCATAAGCAAATTGGTGAGTGTAGTGTTAAAAACAAAGTGCACTAGTGATTTCCCCGAGTGTTGATAGTGTGTAACAAGTGTGATTTCCCCGAGTGTTGATAGTGTGTAACAAGTGTGACGGCGGCCTCCCTCGCGTGCCCCCCCTCCACCACCCCCGCCCGCCATCTTCCCCCACCCCGCTACCTGCGCCCGACCCAGCCAGCCGCCCATCAACACACAGCCTACCCACACACGGTGCCCAGGCCATGCCCAACTCCCCCAGGAGAGTATAATGCTTGCCGTGTTACTCTCCACCTGGGAAGGAGAGGGTGCACTCAGTGGGCAGCCAGGCGTCATCACATCTAGGCATGGCACAGGTCGCACCTGACACACAGCCTCTTTCCACCCAAGAGGAAACTGTCAAGTGTGTGACAGACGGTATCGTCTCAATTCAAATGGAACTGTCCGCTATCATACTGTCAATTCAGGTGGTTGTCTCGGGTCTAGGCGCCTGCCCCGGGGCAGCAACGATGGACAACCTGCTGCAGGAGCGAGGAACAATACCTCCCTCAACTTCATTTCAGCAGATAATCTGCTTGAAGCAGTCAAAGCGACGTCCACCAGGACCTTGCCCCACATCCCCAAGGCTGCCTGTCACCAAGCAGCAGCCAAACTCACCAGTCTGCTGACAAAGGTCAACAATGCTCCCAGAACCTCTGCATCGTGGCACAATCTCCTTCTATTTGGGAATGCATGCCTAGCATTACCGCCCAGGAGAGACAAGTCATTAGCAACCTGTGTAATCAGGGCACTTAATGAATTCCCCAGAGCAGACAACCTGGTCCGCCTCCCCCCTCGTGCCAAGAACACCAGCCGCAGGACGACCAACAATAACTCATCTGAGAACCACAAAATGAGAGCACAGATCACCAGGAAAATAGAAGAGGGCAATACCACAGGTGCCATCAGAATCATGACCAGCGATGACACTATTGCCCCCAGGAACGCCACGACAGCAGAGGCTCTTCAAGACAAACACCCACGCAGAGCCCCCGACAGCAGCAGGGATCCCCAGGAAAACAATGTTGGCATAGAACCCTTGACTGTTCGAGAATCTGAGGTGTACAAAGCAGCCATGTCTTTCCCAACAGGTTCAGCAGGGGGCTTTACAGGTCTAAGACCCCAGCACATCAAACAAATGCTGAACCCGGTGCTTGGAGATGCTGCAAAGGACCTTCTAGTGGAACTTACCAGATTCTCCAACATGTGTTTGGCTGGCGGCATCCCTGAGGATATCAGGCCTGTCTTTTATGGAGCAGCACTCTGTGCTCTAAAGAAGAAGGATAGGGGTATCAGGCCCATTGCCGTTGGCAACACCCTCCGACGCCTCGTAGCTAAGGCTGCAGTGAGATCTATCAGCCAGGAAGCAGCCACCTTGCTGAAACCTCATCAGCTCGGGTTTGGGATTCCCCTAGGTTGTGAAGCTGCAGCACACGCAGCGCGGGCTTACATTGCTGATCTCCCGGACCAGAAGGCACTAGTAAAGCTTGACTTCAAAAATGCTTTCAATCAAGTCAGACGAGACGCTGTCCTCAGGGCTGTACACAACCATTTCCGTCCCCTTTACCCGTTCATCCGATCGTGCTACAGTGGGGACTCTAAGCTTCTTTTTGGGGAACATGAAATAAACTCCTGTGAAGGTGTCCAACAAGGTGACCCCTAAGCACCCCTCCTTTTCTGCCTAGCTATCAAAGAGGTCACTGATAGTCTGACAAGCGAGCTAAACATCTGGTACCTGGATGATGGCACTCTCGCTGGAAACCCGGAAACCATTTTGGAGGATATAAGGAAAATCCAGGAGCAGGGAGCAGCCTTAGGCCTCATTGTCAATGCATCCAAGTGTGAAATAATCTCCCGCAACCAAGACATCACTGGGCAAATACAAAATGTTCTTCCAGACATTCTCGTTGTCGAGCCACCGGACTGCACTCTCCTGGGTGCCCCCATTGGCCCACGAGCAATCGAGGAGGTCCTGGCTGCAAAAATCACTGATCTAAAGAGAATGCTGGACAGGATTGACAAGATTGATGCCCATGATGCTCTCTTTCTCCTCACAAGATGCCTGTCTCTCCCTAAGTTGACCTACTTTCTGAGATGTTCTCCATCCTACAGCAGCCCTAAGTTAAATGTGTATGACACCCTTCTGAGGTCCATGCTGGTGAAAGTCCTGAACCTGCCATTGGACGACTCTCAGTGGGAGCAAGCAACACTTCCTGTAAGACTTGGCGGCCTTGGTGTCCGCACAGCCTCCCAAATTGCTCTACCAGCCTTTCTTTCCTCCTCCCACGCATCGCAAGACCTCGTCAGAGATATCTTACCTACAACCCTGAGAGATTCAGCAGGAATACACGATCCTGCTTTCACTGAATGTTCAAATCAGTGGGATGTTCTTGCAGCCCCTGCAAACATTATAGAGCCAACAAAACAACACAAACAGTCCGGCTGGGACCACCCTCTAGTGGAAAAAGTAGCTGATGCCATGCTCAGTGCTGCAACATCAGACAAGGAGAAAGCCCGCCTCAGAGCAGTGCGTGCCCCCCATGCAGGAGACTTCCTCCTGGCAGTACCCATGTCAGCAATGGGCACGCGCCTAGATCCAGAATCCCTTCATGTAGCAGTGGCCCTCCGCCTTGGTGCCCCAATTCACACTGAATATAAGTGTATTTGCAACAGGGTGGAAGCAGACCAATACGGTCTGCATGGGTTGCATTGCAGAAGCACAAAGGGCTGGCATGCAAGACACAACGAGGTCAATGACATCATCAAGAGAAGCCTCGTCTCAGCTAAGTGCCCAGCGGAGAGAGAACCTCGCATCCTAGGGGTCCAAAACCCGGATTTCCCCGCACTTCGCCCTGATGGCATCACCATATACTCATGGAAGGAGGGTAGACAGTTGGTGTGGGACTACACATGTGTATCCACCCTGGCTGACACCTATGTACACTTCGGAGCTGATCAAGGAGGTGGGGCGGCCAACCACAGGGAAACAGCAAAATCTCTCAAATACTGGCGACTGGCAGGTCAATACCTCTTTGTTCCCATAGCGTCTGAGACGCATGGCCCCTGGGGCAAGAGTGCCTTGGGATTTCTCAAGGAATTGGGTTCCAAGCTCATTGACGTCACCAGAGACCCAAGGGCTTGCAGTTTTTTGTTTCAGCGCCTCAGTGTGGCGATCCAGAGGGGAAATGCTTGCTGCGTCCTCGGTTCCTGTCCAGAAGCGGAGGAGCTTCAAGAGATCCATAACCTTTAGGCATTTGTCTTGTATGTTTTGTAACCTTTAAATACACAATAAAGCATAAGAAAAAAAAAGGAAGGGGGTGGTAGGAGAAAAGCACACAGAAACTGTATTGGAGGGGACCTACATTCCCTCCAATGCGCTATGTGTGATTTCCTCCGAGGCTATGGGTCCCCCTTCTTCCAGCCAGAGGTGGTACTCCCTTCCATATATATATATATATATATATATATATATATATATATATATATATATATATATATATATATATATATATATATATATATATATATATATATATATATATATATATATTCAACTATAGAACACTTTCCCACCAGGAGACTCGAACCCTAGCCAGCACAGAAGCCTTCCAGCCACCAGCATGACAGGTAACGCGTTAACCCACTACACCACACTCAGACCCTTAAAAGAAATGGTAATTTTGGGGCATTTCAACACTCCAAAGATCACCACTTCCCAAGAGCACCAGAGCTAGTGAGGGGTCAAATTTACGTTTTTTCATCAAGTCCCTGTTGAATATGGGAATACACTGTGTCTATGCTTCATGCCCAACTCGCCTAAACACGCGAGAGTAGTTATTCAACTATAGAACACTTTCCCACCAGGAGACTCGAACCCTAGCCAGCACAGAAGCCTTCCAGCCACCAGCATGACAGGTAACGCGTTAACCCACTACACCACACTCAGACCCTTAAAAGAAATGGTAATTTTGGGGCATTTCAACACTCCAAAGATCACCACTTCCCAAGAGCACCAGAGCTAGTGAGGGGTCAAATTTACGTTTTTTCATCAAGTCCCTGTTGAATATGGGAATACACTGTGTCTATGCTTCATGCCCAACTCGCCTAAACACGCGAGAGTAGTTATTCAACTATAGAACACTTTCCCACCAGGAGACTCGAACCCTAGCCAGCACAGAAGCCTTCCAGCCACCAGCATGACAGGTAACGCGTTAACCCACTACACCACACTCAGACCCTTAAAAGAAATGGTAATTTTGGGGCATTTCAACACTCCAAAGATCACTTCCCAAGAGCACCAGAGCTAGTGAGGGGTCAAATTTACGTTTTTTCATCAAGTCCCTGTTGAATATGGGAATACACTGTGTCTATGCTTCATGCCCAACTCGCCTAAACACGCGAGAGTAGTTATTCAACTATAGAACACTTTCCCACCAGGAGACTCGAACCCTAGCCAGCACAGAAGCCTTCCAGCCACCAGCATGACAGGTAACGCGTTAACCCACTACACCACACTCAGACCCTTAAAAGAAATGGTAATTTTGGGGCATTTCAACACTCCAAAGATCACCACTTCCCAAGAACACCAGAGCTAGTGAGGGGTCAAATTTACGTTTTTTCATCAAGTCCCTGTTGAATATGGGAATACACTGTGTCTATGCTTCATGCCCAACTCGCCTAAACACGCGAGAGTAGTTATTCAACTATAGAACACTTTCCCACCAGGAGACTCGAACCCTAGCCAGCACAGAAGCCTTCCAGCCACCAGCATGACAGGTAACGCGTTAACCCACTACACCACACTCAGACCCTTAAAAGAAATGGTAATTTTGGGGCATTTCAACACTCCAAAGATCACCACTTCCCAAGAGCACCAGAGCTAGTGAGGGGTCAAATTTACGTTTTTTCATCAAGTCCCTGTTGAATATGGGAATACACTGTGTCTATGCTTCATGCCCAACTCGCCTAAACACGCGAGAGTAGTTATTCAACTATAGAACACTTTCCCACCAGGAGACTCGAACCCTAGCCAGCACAGAAGCCTTCCAGCCACCAGCATGACAGGTAACGCGTTAACCCACTACACCACACTCAGACCCTTAAAAGAAATGGTAATTTTGGGGCATTTCAACACTCCAAAGATCACCACTTCCCAAGAGCACCAGAGCTAGTGAGGGGTCAAATTTACGTTTTTTCATCAAGTCCCTGTTGAATATGGGAATACACTGTGTCTATGCTTCATGCCCAACTCGCCTAAACACGCGAGAGTAGTTATTCAACTATAGAACACTTTCCCACCAGGAGACTCGAACCCTAGCCAGCACAGAAGCCTTCCAGCCACCAGCATGACAGGTAACGCGTTAACCCACTACACCACACTCAGACCCTTAAAAGAAATGGTAATTTTGGGGCATTTCAACACTCCAAAGATCACCACTTCCCAAGAGCACCAGAGCTAGTGAGGGGTCAAATTTACGTTTTTTCATCAAGTCCCTGTTGAATATGGGAATACACTGTGTCTATGCTTCATGCCCAACTCGCCTAAACACGCGAGAGTAGTTATTCAACTATAGAACACTTTCCCACCAGGAGACTCGAACCCTAGCCAGCACAGAAGCCTTCCAGCCACCAGCATGACAGGTAACGCGTTAACCCACTACACCACACTCAGACCCTTAAAAGAAATGGTAATTTTGGGGCATTTCAACACTCCAAAGATCACCACTTCCCAAGAGCACCAGAGCTAGTGAGGGGTCAAATTTACGTTTTTCATCAAGTCCCTGTTGAATATGGGAATACACTGTGTCTATGCTTCATGCCCAACTCGCCTAAACACGCGAGAGTAGTTATTCAACTATAGAACACTTTCCCACCAGGAGACTCGAACCCTAGCCAGCACAGAAGCCTTCCAGCCACCAGCATGACAGGTAACGCGTTAACCCACTACACCACACTCAGACCCTTAAAAGAAATGGTAATTTTGGGGCATTTCAACACTCCAAAGATCACCACTTCCCAAGAGCACCAGAGCTAGTGAGGGGTCAAATTTACGTTTTTTCATCAAGTCCCTTGAATATGGGAAGTACACTGTGTCTATGCTTCATGCCCAACTCGCCTAAACACGCGAGAGTAGTTATTCAACTATAGAACACTTTCCCACCAGGAGACTCGAACCCTAGCCCAGCACAGAAGCCTTCCAGCCACCAGCATGACAGGTAACGCGTGAACCCACTACACCACACTCAGACCCTTAAAAGAAATGGTAATTTTGGGGGCATTTCAACACTCCAAAGATCACCACTTCCCAAGAGCACCAGAGCTAGTGAGGGGTCAAATTTACGTTTTTTCATCAAGCCNGGGGTGTGTGTAGGAAGGCTGGGGTGTGTGTAGGAAGGCTGGGGGTGTGTAGGAAGGCTGGGGCGTGTGTAGGAAGGCTGGGGTGTGTGTAGGAAGGCTGGGGTGTGTGTAGGAAGGCTGGGGGTGTGTAGGAAGGCTGGGGCGTGTGTAGGAAGGCTGGGGTGTGTGTAGGAAGGCTGGGGTGTGTGTAGGAAGGCTGGGGGGGTGTGTAGGAAGGCTGGGGCGTGTGTAGGAAGGCTGGGGTGTGTGTAGGAAGGCTGGGGTGTGTGTGTAGGAAGGCTGGGGTGTGTGTAGGAAGGCTGGGGTGTGTGTAGGAAGGCTGGGGTGTGTGTAGGAAGGCTGGGGCGTGTGTAGGAAGGCTGGGGTGTGTGTGTGTGTAGGAAGGCTGGGGTGTGTGTAGGAAGGCTGGGGTGTGTGTAGGAAGGCTGGGTGTGTGTAGGAAGGCTGGGGCGTGTGTAGGAAGGCTGGGGCGTGTGTAGGAAGGCTGGGGTGTGTGTAGGAAGGCTGGGGGTGTGTGTAGGAAGGCTGGGGTGTGTGTAGGAAGGCTGGGGTGTGTGTAGGAAGGCTGGGGTGTGTGTAGGAAGGCTGGGGTGTGTAGGAAGGCTGGGGTGTGTGTAGGAAGGCTGGGGCGTGTGTAGGAAGGCTGGGGTGTGTGTGTGTGTAGGAAGGCTGGGGTGTGTGTAGGAAGGCTGGGGTGTGTGTAGGAAGGCTGGGGTGTGTGTAGGAAGCTGGGGTGTGTGTAGGAAGGCTGGGGTGTGTGTAGGAAGGCTGGGGTGTGTGTAGGAAGGCTGGGGTGTGTGTAGGAAGGCTGGGGCGTGTGTAGGAAGGCTGGGGTGTGTGTGTGTAGGAAGGCTGGGGTGTGTGTAGGAAGGCTGGGGTGTGTGTGTGTAGGAAGGCTGGGGTGTGTGTAGGAAGGCTGGGGTGTGTGTAGGAAGGCTGGGGTGTGTGTAGGAAGGCTGGGGGTGTGTAGGAAGGCTGGGGTGTGTGTAGGAAGGCTGGGGCGTGTGTAGGAAGGCTGGGGTGTGTGTAGGAAGGCTGGGGTGTGTGTAGGAAGGCTGGGGTGTGTGTAGGAAGGCTGGGGCGTGTGTGTAGGAAGGCTGGGGTGTGTGTGTAGGAAGGCTGGGGTGTGTGTGTGTAGGAAGGCTGGGCGTGTGGTGTGTAGGAAGGCTGGGGCGTGTGTAGGAAGGCTGGGGCGTGTGTAGGAAGGCTGGGGTGTGTGTAGGAAGGCTGGGGTGTGTGTAGGAAGGCTGGGGTGTGTGTAGGAAGGCTGGGGTGTGTGTAGGAAGGCTGGGGTGTGTGTAGGAAGGCTGGGGTGGGTGTGTGTGTAGGAAGGCTGGGGCGTGTGTGTGTGTAGGAAGGCTGGGGCGTGTGTAGGAAGGCTGGGGTGTGTGTGTGTAGGAAGGCTGGGGCGTGTGTAGGAAGGCTGGGGCGTGTGTAGGAAGGCTGGGGTGTGTGTAGGAAGGCTGGGGTGTGTGTAGGAAGGCTGGGGTGTGTGTAGGAAGGCTGGGGTGTGTGTAGGAAGGCTGGGGTGTGTGTAGGAAGGCTGGGGCGTGTGTAGGAAGGCTGGGGTGTGTGTAGGAAGGCTGGGGTGTGTGTAGGAAGGCTGGGGCGTGTGTAGGAAGGCTGGGGTGTGTGTAGGAAGGCTGGGGTGTGTGTAGGAAGGCTGGGGTGTGTGTAGGAAGGCTGGGGTGTGTGTAGGAAGGCTGGGGTGTGTGTAGGAAGGCTGGGGTGTGTGTAGGAAGGCTGGGGTGTGTGTAGGAAGGCTGGGGTGTGTGTAGGAAGGCTGGGGGTGTGTAGGAAGGCTGGGGTGTGTGTAGGAAGGCTGGGGTGTGTGTAGGAAGGCTGGGGCGTGTGTAGGAAGGCTGGGGTGTGTGTAGGAAGGCTGGGGTGTGTGTGTAGGAAGGCTGGGGTGTGTGTAGGAAGGCTGGGTGTGTGTAGGAAGGCTGGGGTGTGTGTAGGAAGGCTGGGGGTGTGTAGGAAGGCTGGGGTGTGTGTAGGAAGGCTGGGGTGTGTGTAGGAAGGCTGGGGTGTGTGTAGGAAGGCTGGGTGTGTGTAGGAAGGCTGGGGCGTGTGTAGGAAGGCTGGGGTGTGTGTAGGAAGGCTGGGGTGTGTGTAGGAAGGCTGGGGGTGTGTGTAGGAAGGCTGGGGCGTGTGTAGGAAGGCTGGGGTGGTGTAGGAAGGCTGGGGGTGTGTAGGAAGGCTGGGGTGTGTGTAGGAAGGCTGGTGTGTGTAGGAAGGCTGGGGCGTGTGTAGGAAGGAAGGCTGGGGTGTGGTGTGTGTAGGAAGGCTGGGGTGTGTGTAGGAAGGCTGGGGTGTGTGTAGGAAGGCTGGGGTGTGTGTAGGAAGGCTGGGGTGTGTGTAGGAAGGCTGGGGTGTGTGTAGGAAGGCGGGGGGTGTGTGTAGGAAGGCTGGGGGGGTGTGTGTGTAGGAAGGCTGGGGCGTGTGTAGGAAGGCTGGGGTGGGTGTGTGTGTGTAGGAAGGCTGGGGTGTGTGTAGGAAGGCGGGGGTGTGTGTGTGTGTAGGAAGGCTGGGGTGTGTGTAGGAAGGCTGGGGTGTGTGTAGGAAGGCTGGGGTGTGTGTAGGAAGGCTGGGGCGTGTGTAGGAAGGCTGGGGTGTGTGTAGGAAGGCTGGGGCGTGTGTAGGAAGGCTGGGGTGTGTGTAGGAAGGCTGGGGGTGTGTGTAGGAAGGCTGGGGTGTGTGTAGGAAGGCTGGGGCGTGTGTGTAGGAAGGCTGGGGTGTGTGTGTAGGAAGGCTGGGTGTGTGTGTGTGTAGAAGGCTGGGGCGTGTGTGTGTGTAGGAAGGCTGGGGCGTGTGTAGGAAGGCTGGGGCGTGTGTNGTGTAGGGAGGCAGGGGCGTGTGTGTTTGTGTGTAGGTAGGGAGGCAGGTGTGTGAGTGTGTGTAGGGAGGCAGGGGCGGGTGTGTTTGTGTGTAGGTAGGGAGGCAGGTGTGTGAGTGTGTGTATAGGGAGGCAGGGGCGTGTGTGTTTGTGTGTATGTATGGAGGCAGGTGTGTGAGTGTGTGTGTGTAGGGTGGCTGGGGCGTGTGTGTGTGTATTCACCTAGTTTATTCACCTTGTTGTGTTTGCGGGGGTTTGAGCTTTGCTCTTTTGGCCCGCCTCTCAACTGTCAATCAACTGTTTACTAACTGCTTTTTTTCCACACACACACACGCACACCCACCCAGGAAGCAGCCCGTGACAGCTAACTAACTCCCAGGTACCTATTCACTGCTAGGTAACTAGGGGGCATTCAGGGTGAAAGATACCTTGCCCATATGTTTCTGCCTGGTGCGGGAATCGAACCCGCGCCACAGAATTACGAACCCTGCACGCTATCCACCAGGCAACCAGGCCCCCTTGTGCGTAAGGAAGCTCGGGCTGTGTGTGTGTGTATGTGTGTGTGTGTGTGTGTGTGTGTGTGTGTGTGTGTGTGTGTGTGTGTGTGTATGCGTAGTGGGGCTAGGGCATGTGTGTATGTGTAGGGCGGCTGGTGTGTGTGTGTGTGTTTGTGTGTGTAAGGAGGCTGGATCATGTGTATGTGTGTGGTGAATTGAGGGTGGTGCATGTGTGTGTGGTGTGTGTAGGGAGGCTCGAGCCGGTGTGTATACTCACCTATTTGTGCTTGCGGGGGTTGAGCTTTGGCTCTTTGGTCCCGCCTCTCAACTGTCAATCAACTGGTGTACAGATTCATGAGCCTACTGGGCTCTATCATATCTACATTTGAAACTGTGTATGGAGTCAGCCTCCACCACATCACTTCCTAGTGCATTCCATTTACTAACTACTCTGACACTGAAAAAGTTCCTTCTAACGTCTCTGTGGCTCATGTGGGTACTCAGTTTTCACCTGTGTCCCCTTGTTCGCGTCCCCCAGTGTTGAATAGTTTGTCCTTGTTTACCCGGTCAATTCCCCTGAGGATTTTGTAAGGTGTGATCATGTCTCCCCTTACTCTTCTGTCTTCCAGTGTCGTAAGGTGCATTTCCCGCATGTGTTGTGTGTGTGTGTGTGTGTGTGTGTGGTGTGTGTGTAGGAAGGCTGGGTGTGTGTAGAAGGCTGGGTGTGTGTAGGAAGGCTGGGGTGTGTGTAGGAAGGCTGGGTGTGTGTAGGAAGGCTGGGCGTGTGTAGGAAGGCTGGGGCGTGTGTAGGAAGGCTGGGGTGTGTGTAGGAAGGCTGGGGTGTGTGTAGGAAGGCTGGGGTGTGTGTAGGAAGGCTGGGGTTGTGTAGGAAGGCTGGGGCGTGTGTAGGAAGGCTGGGGTGTGTGTAGGAAGGCTGGGGTGTGTGTAGGAAGGCTGGGGTGTGTGTAGGAAGGCTGGGGCGTGTGTAGGAAGGCTGGGGCGTGTGTAGGAAGGCTGGGGTGTGTGTAGGAAGGCTGGGGTGTGTGTAGGAAGGCTGGGGCGTGTGTAGGAAGGCTGGGGTGTGTGTAGGAAGGCTGGGGTGTGTGTAGGAAGGCTGGGGTGTGTGTAGGAAGGCTGGGGTGTGTGTAGGAAGGCTGGGGCGTGTGTAGGAAGGCTGGGTGTGTGTGTAGGAAGGCTGGGGCGTGTGTAGGAAGGCTGGGCGTGTGTAGGAAGGCTGGGGTGTGTGTAGGAAGGCTGGGGCGTGTGTAGGAAGGCTGGGGCGTGTGTAGGAAGGCTGGGGTGTGTGTAGGAAGGCTGGGGTGTGTGTAGGAAGGCTGGGTGTGTGTAGGAAGGCTGGGGTGTGTGTAGGAAGGCTGGGTGTGTGTAGGAAGGCTGGGGCGTGTGTAGGAAGGCTGGGGTGTGTGTAGGAAGGCTGGGGTGTGTGTAGGAAGGCTGGGGTGTGTGTAGGAAGGCTGGGGTGTGTGTAGGAAGGCTGGGGGTGTGTAGGAAGGCTGGGCGTGTGTAGGAAGGCTGGGGTGTGTGTAGGAAGGCTGGGGCGTGTGTAGGAAGGCTGGGGCGTGTGTAGGAAGGCTGGGGTGTGTGTAGGAAGGCTGGGGTGTGTGTAGGAAGGCTGGGGTGTGTGTAGGAAGGCTGGGGCGTGTGTAGGAAGGCTGGGGTGTGTGTAGAAGGCTGGGGTGTGTGTAGGAAGGCTGGGGTGTGTGTAGGAAGGCTGGGGCGTGTGTAGGAAGGCTGGGGTGTGTGTAGGAAGGCTGGGGTGTGTGTAGGAAGGCTGGGGTGTGTGTAGGAAGGCTGGGGCGTGTGTAGGAAGGCTGGGGCGTGTGTACTCAACTCGTTGAAGTCGCCTAGTTGCGGTTGCGGAGGTTGAGCTTTGGCTCTTTGGTCCCGCCTCTGAACCGTCAATCAACTGATGTACAGATTCCTGAGCCTACTGGGCTCTGTCATATCTACTTTTGAAACTGTGTATGGAGTCAGCCTCCACCACATGACGAAAAGTTCCTGCTAATGACTCTATGGCTCATTTGGGTACTCAGCTTCCACCTGTGTCCCTTTGTTCGTGTACCACCCCTGTTAAGTAATCCATCCTTGTCTACCCTGTCAATTCCCCTGAGAATTTTCTATGTGGTGATCATGTCGCCCCTAGCTCTTCTGTCTTCCAGCAACGTGAGGTGCAGTTCACGTAATCTGTCACGTAATCACGTTCACGTAATCATCTATCCTCCTCTGCCCTGATCCTCCTCATAATTTTTGCATCATCAGCAAACATCGAGTGGAACGAGTCAGTTCTATCTGGGAGATCATTTACGTATATCAGAAACAGTATAGGTCCAAGGACTGATCCCTGTGGGACTCCACTGGTGACTCCCCTCCACTCCAAGACCTCACCCCTCACGGAAACTCGCTGTGTCCTGCTGCTTAGGTACTCTCTTATCCAGTAAAGTACCTTCCCTGTCACTCCTGCCTGCATCTCCAGTTTGTGCACTAGTCTGTTATGTGGTACTGTGTGAAAAGCTTTCTGGCAGTCCAGGAATATGCAGTCTGCCCAGCCCTCTCTCTCTCTTGTCTGATTCTTGTTGCCTGGTCTTAGAACTCAATTAATTCTGTTAGGCATTATTTTCCATCTCTAACCCCATGCTGATGTTGTGTTACAAAGTTCTTCCTCTCCAAATGTTTCACTAGCTTTTATCGCACAATCTTTTCCATCATCTTAGCATGTAATGTAAGTTAGGGACAATGGCCTGTAGTTCAGTGCCTCCAGCCTATCACCCTTCTTGTATATTGGGACAACATTGGCCGTCATCCAAATTTTTGGCAGTTCACCTGTTGTGAGTGACTTGGTGTTCACTAAGGAGAGTGGTAGGCACAGAGCTTCTGTCCTTTCCTTTAGAATCCATGGTGAGATTCCATCCAGGCTAGTAGCCTTTGTCACGTCCAAATCTAGCAGATGCTTCCTCACCTTCTCACTAGTAATCACAAACTCCTCTAGTGGTGTCTGGTTTGATGTTCCCTCCCTTATCTCTGTGACTTCTCTTTGCTCTGAGATGACGACTTTTTGGAATTTCATACTGAATTCCTCGCACACTTCTTTGTCCTTTGTAGTGAATCTTTCTGTCCCAATTCTTTGTTTCATTACCTGTTCCTTAACTGTTGTTTTCCTCCTGATGTGGCTATGCAGCAGTTTGGGTTGAGTCTTTGCCTTGCTCGCTATGTCATTTTCATATTGCCTCACTACCTCTCTTCTCACTCTGACGTATTCATTGCTGGCGCTCTGGTATCTATCTCTGCTCTCTAGTGTTCTGTTGTTTCTATAGTTTCTCCATGCCCTTTTACTTAGTTGCTTTGTTAGCTTACAACTCTGGTTAAACCATGGGTTTCTCATCTCCATTTCCTTTTATTCCTTTTGGAATGGGACGAACTTGTCTGCTACCTCCTTATACTTCTGTGTGATGTAGTCCATCATGTCTTGAACCGTCTTTCCTCTGAGGTCTGTTTCCCAAGCTATTTCAGTTAGGAATTTTCTCATCTCCCATTAGTTTCCCTTCCGGAATGCCGGCCTCTTGCTTTCTGGTCCCTTCCTTGAGTACATTAACCCTTCTTCGACCAGATACTCAAACAACAGTACACTGTGATCACTCATACCCACGGGGACTTCAAGACCGGTTTCCCTTATGTCTGAATCGTTCAGAGTGAATACTAGGTCGAGTCTTGCTGGTTCATCATTGCCTCTCATTCTCGTGGGACCCTTGACATGCTGACATAAAAAGTTTCTAGTCGTCACCTCCAGCAGTTTCAGTCTCCATGTTTCCTCACCTCCATGTGGTTCCCTGTTTTCCCAATCTACCCTTCCATGATTAAAGTTCCCCATTATGAGCAGATGGGATCGATTTCTATAGGCAGCAGCGGCTGCTCTCTCAATGATAATGTTAACTGCCATGTTGTTTCTGTCATACTCATGCCTGGGTCTTCTTTCATTTGGGTGGTGGGGATATATATCACTGCTACTACTACTCTTGGTCCTCCCATCGTCATGGTTCCTGTTATGAAGTCTCTGAACCCTTCGCAGCCCGGAATAACCATCCCTCGAAACTCCATTCCTTTCTCAGCAGTAGAGCCACTCCGCCTTCTCCCCTTCCTTCCCTCTCTTTCCTTATTACAGTGTAGTCCTGGGAAAGCACCGAATTCGTTATGATTCCTGAGATACCTGGTTGATACCTGGTTGATGGGGTTCTGGGAGTTCTTCTATTCCCCAAGCCCGGCCCGAGGCCAGGCTCGACTTGTGAGAGCTTGGTCCACCAGGCTGTTGCTTGGAGCGGCCCGCAGGCCCACATACCCACCACAGCCCGGCTGGTCCGGAACTTCTCTTAGAAAACAGTCCAGTTTTCTCTTGAAGATGTCCACGGTTGTTCCGGTAATATTTCATATAGTCGCTGGGAGGATGTTGAATAACCGCGACCTCTGATGTTTATACAGTGCTCTCTGATTGTGCCTATGGCACCTCTGCCCTGAGCTCTGCTCTGAGAGTTTTGTTTCTGTGAGTCCAATTACATCTGGTTTACTTCTTATGTTCTTTCCCTACCTCTGCCCTGCCCTCTGCTCTGAGAGTTTTGTTTCTGTGAGTCCAATTACATCTGGTTTACTTCTTGTGTTCTTTCCCTAAGTTCACTAGCCTTGTTTGTAATCCCATCTATGTTCGAGTACATGACCATGAAGCTGACTCTCTTCTGTCCATTCTCAGTTTCTGTTGATTCCACTGGAGTTGGGGCAAGGGATGTCTGGGATGAGTGAGCCTAGGATGGAGGACCTGGAGGGGTCTGGGGAGTGAGGGGGGATGGGAGGATCTGGAACAGGGGGGGCTAGGGGGGGGGTCTGACATGATGCGGCTGGGGGGTCCGGGGTTGGGGGTTAGTTGGGGCATGGGATGGGGAGCTAGGGGGGCATATGGTGGGAGGTTATGGGTTGGGGTATGCAGGTAGACTGGGGTGGGTTGACAGGGAGTCAGGGTTGGGGAGGGAGGGGAGCCTGGGGAGGGGGGGCCAGGAGGCGATGGGTGAGTAGGGAGGAGAGGTGGAGTGGGGAAACTGGGAAGGGTACAGGCTGGAGAAACAGGAAAGGGCATGGGTTGCAGGAACAGTGAGGATCTGGTGTAGGGGTTGGGAAGAAAAAGGGCATGGAGAACATGGGAGGGTCTGGGTCAGGAACATGGGGGCATGGTCTGAAAGGGACTTTACTGTCTGGGCGAGGTGCAGGTGATTGGTGGGGGATGGCTGAGGGGTTGGTTGGTGGTAGGTTTCCGTTACAATCCTCCCTGGGGGTGCTGGCCTGCTGGTGGGGGGATTCCCACTCCCCCTCTGAGATTCCTGGAGACACTGAGCTGAGTCCTGTGGTTCCCATATCCCCACCCCTTTCTCTGCGTCTCCTCCTTGCCTCTGCAGCCTTCCTTCTCTTCTCCCTCATCATGTCCCTTTGCAGAAAGACATCCTCAATCCCCTAACCTCACAAGTCTGCTCTTCCTGATAGGATTTTCTCCTTTGTAGCCTCGTTCCTGAGCACTACTTTTATCAATCGATTCCTTTCCTTCTTGTAGATGTCCAGCCTGAAAACCTTCTCTATGTTGCCATTTGCCTCTCCATATCCAGTCGCTCCAAGATCTCTGTCATCGTTGCTCGGTTACTCNGTGTGTGTAGGAAGGCTGGGGCGTGTGTAGGAAGGCTGGGGTGTGTGTAGGAAGCTGGGGTGTGTGTAGGAAGGCTGGGGGTGTGTAGGAAGGCTGGGGTGTGTGTAGGAAGGCTGGGGTGTGTGTAGGAAGGCTGGGGTGTGTGTAGGAAGGCTGGGGTGTGTGTAGGAAGGCTGGGGTGTGTGTAGGAAGGCTGGGGTGTGTGTAGGAAGGCTGGGGTGTGTGTAGGAAGGCTGGGGTGTGTGTAGGAAGGCTGGGGTGTGTGTAGGAAGGCTGGGGCGTGTGTAGGAAGGCTGGGGTGTGTGTAGGAAGGCTGGGGTGTGTGTAGGAAGGCTGGGGTGTGTGTAGGAAGGCTGGGGCGTGTGTAGGAAGGCTGGGGCGTGTGTAGGAAGGCTGGGGTGTGTGTAGGAAGGCTGGGGTGTGTGTAGGAAGGCTGGGGCGTGTGTAGGAAGGCTGGGGTGTGTGTAGGAAGGCTGGGGTGTGTGTAGGAAGGCTGGGGTGTGTGTAGGAAGGCTGGGGTGTGTGTAGGAAGGCTGGGGTGTGTGTAGGAAGGCTGGGGTGTGTGTAGGAAGGCTGGGGTGTGTGTAGGAAGGCTGGGGCGTGTGTAGGAAGGCTGGGGCGTGTGTAGGAAGGCTGGGGCGTGTGTAGGAAGGCTGGGGCGTGTGTGTGTGTAGGAAGGCTGGGGTGTGTGTAGGAAGGCTGGGGTGTGTGTAGGAAGGCTGGGGTGTGTGTAGGAAGGCTGGGTGTGTGTGTGTAGGAAGGCTGGGGCGTGTGTAGGAAGGCTGGGGCGTGTGTAGGAAGGCTGGGGTGTGTGTAGGAAGGCTGGGGCGTGTGTAGGAAGGCTGGGGTGTGTGTAGGAAGGCTGGGGTGTGTGTAGGAAGGCTGGGGTGTGTGTAGGAAGGCTGGGGTGTGTGTAGGAAGGCTGGGGTGTGTGTAGGAAGGCTGGGGGTGTGTGTAGGAAGGCTGGGGTGTGTGTAGGAAGGCTGGGGTGTGTGTAGGAAGGCTGGGGTGTGTGTAGGAAGGCTGGGGTGTGTGTAGGAAGGCTGGGGTGTGTGTAGGAAGGCTGGGGTGTGTGTAGGAAGGCTGGGGTGTGTGTAGGAAGGCTGGGGTGTGTGTAGGAAGGCTGGGGTGTGTGTAGGAAGGCTGGGGTGTGTGTAGGAAGGCTGGGGTGTGTGTAGGAAGGCTGGGGTGTGTGTAGGAAGGCTGGGGCGTGTGTAGGAAGGCTGGGGTGTGTGTAGGAAGGCTGGGGTGTGTGTAGGAAGGCTGGGGTGTGTGTAGGAAGGCTGGGGTGTGTGTAGGAAGGCTGGGGCGTGTGTAGGAAGGCTGGGGTGTGTGTAGGAAGGCTGGGGCGTGTGTAGGAAGGCTGGGGTGTGTGTAGGAAGGCTGGGGTGTGTGTAGGAAGGCTGGGGTGTGTGTAGGAAGGCTGGGGTGTGTGTAGGAAGGCTGGGGTGTGTGTAGGAAGGCTGGGGTGTGTGTAGGAAGGCTGGGGTGTGTGTAGGAAGGCTGGGGTGTGTGTAGGAAGGCTGGGGTGTGTGTAGGAAGGCTGGGGTGTGTGTAGGAAGGCTGGGGTGTGTGTAGGAAGGCTGGGGTGTGTGTAGGAAGGCTGGGGCGTGTGTAGGAAGGCTGGGGTGTGTGTACTCAACTCGTTGAAGTCGCCTAGTTGCGGTTGCGGAGGTTGAGCTTTGGCTCTTTGGTCCCGCCTCTGAACCGTCAATCAACTGATGTACAGATTCCTGAGCCTACTGGGCTCTGTCATATCTACTTTTGAAACTGTGTATGGAGTCAGCCTCCACCACATGACGAAAAGTTCCTGCTAATGACTCTATGGCTCATTTGGGTACTCAGCTTCCACCTGTGTCCCTTTGTTCGTGTACCACCCCTGTTAAGTAATCCATCCTTGTCTACCCTGTCAATTCCCCTGAGAATTTTCTATGTGGTGATCATGTCGCCCCTAGCTCTTCTGTCTTCCAGCAACGTGAGGTGCAGTTCACGTAATCTGTCACGTAATCACGTTCACGTAATCATCTATCCTCCTCTGCCCTGATCCTCCTCATAATTTTTGCATCATCAGCAAACATCGAGTGGAACGAGTCAGTTCTATCTGGGAGATCATTTACGTATATCAGAAACAGTATAGGTCCAAGGACTGATCCCTGTGGGACTCCACTGGTGACTCCCCTCCACTCCAAGACCTCACCCCTCACGGAAACTCGCTGTGTCCTGCTGCTTAGGTACTCTCTTATCCAGTAAAGTACCTTCCCTGTCACTCCTGCCTGCATCTCCAGTTTGTGCACTAGTCTGTTATGTGGTACTGTGTGAAAAGCTTTCTGGCAGTCCAGGAATATGCAGTCTGCCCAGCCCTCTCTCTCTCTTGTCTGATTCTTGTTGCCTGGTCTTAGAACTCAATTAATTCTGTTAGGCATTATTTTCCATCTCTAACCCCATGCTGATGTTGTGTTACAAAGTTCTTCCTCTCCAAATGTTTCACTAGCTTTTATCGCACAATCTTTTCCATCATCTTAGCATGTAATGTAAGTTAGGGACAATGGCCTGTAGTTCAGTGCCTCCAGCCTATCACCCTTCTTGTATATTGGGACAACATTGGCCGTCATCCAAATTTTTGGCAGTTCACCTGTTGTGAGTGACTTGGTGTTCACTAAGGAGAGTGGTAGGCACAGAGCTTCTGTCCTTTCCTTTAGAATCCATGGTGAGATTCCATCCAGGCTAGTAGCCTTTGTCACGTCAAAATCTAGCAGATGCTTCCTCACCTTCTCACTAGTAATCACAAACTCCTCTAGTGGTGTCTGGTTTGATGTTCCCTCCCTTATCTCTGTGACTTCTCTTTGCTCTGAGATGACGACTTTTTGGAATTTCATACTGAATTCCTCGCACACTTCTTTGTCCTTTGTAGTGAATCTTTCTGTCCCAATTCTTTGTTTCATTACCTGTTCCTTAACTGTTGTTTTCCTCCTGATGTGGCTATGCAGCAGTTTGGGTTGAGTCTTTGCCTTGCTCGCTATGTCATTTTCATATTGCCTCACTACCTCTCTTCTCACTCTGACGTATTCATTGCTGGCGCTCTGGTATCTATCTCTGCTCTCTAGTGTTCTGTTGTTTCTATAGTTTCTCCATGCCCTTTTACTTAGTTGCTTTGTTAGCTTACAACTCTGGTTAAACCATGGGTTTCTCATCTCCATTTCCTTTTATTCCTTTTGGAATGGGACGAACTTGTCTGCTACCTCCTTATACTTCTGTGTGATGTAGTCCATCATGTCTTGAACCGTCTTTCCTCTGAGGTCTGTTTCCCAAGCTATTTCAGTTAGGAATTTTCTCATCTCCCATTAGTTTCCCTTCTGGAATGCCGGCCTCTTGCTTTCTGGTCCCTTCCTTGAGTACATTAACCTTTCTTCGACCAGATACTCAAACAACAGTACACTGTGATCACTCATACCCACGGGGACTTCAAGACCGGTTTCCCTTATGTCTGAATCGTTCAGAGTGAATACTAGGTCGAGTCTTGCTGGTTCATCATTGCCTCTCATTCTCGTGGGACCCTTGACATGCTGACATAAAAAGTTTCTAGTCGTCACCTCCAGCAGTTTCAGTCTCCATGTTTCCTCACCTCCATGTGGTTCCCTGTTTTCCCAATCTACCCTTCCATGATTAAAGTTCCCCATTATGAGCAGATGGGATCGATTTCTATAGGCAGCAGCGGCTGCTCTCTCAATGATAATGTTAACTGCCATGTTGTTTCTGTCATACTCATGCCTGGGTCTTCTTTCATTTGGTGGTGGGGATATATATCACTGCTACTACTACTCTTGGTCCTCCCATCGTCATGGTTCCTGTTATGAAGTCTCTGAACCCTTCGCAGCCCGGAATAACCATCCCTCGAAACTCCATTCCTTTCTCAGCAGTAGAGCCACTCCGCCTTCTCCCCTTCCTTCCCTCTCTTTCCTTATTACAGTGTAGTCCTGGGAAAGCACCGAATTCGTTATGATTCCTGAGATACCTGGTTGATACCTGGTTGATGGGGTTCTGGGAGTTCTTCTATTCCCCAAGCCCGGCCCGAGGCCAGGCTCGACTTGTGAGAGCTTGGTCCACCAGGCTGTTGCTTGGAGCGGCCCGCAGGCCCACATACCCACCACAGCCCGGCTGGTCCGGAACTTCTCTTAGAAAACAGTCCAGTTTTCTCTTGAAGATGTCCACGGTTGTTCCGGTAATATTTCATATAGTCGCTGGGAGGATGTTGAATAACCGCGGACCTCTGATGTTTATACAGTGCTCTCTGATTGTGCCTATGGCACCTCTGCCCTGAGCTCTGCTCTGAGAGTTTTGTTTCTGTGAGTCCAATTACATCTGGTTTACTTCTTGTGTTCTTTCCCTAAGTTCACTAGCCTTGTTTGTAATCCCATCTATGTTCGAGTACATGACCATGAAGCTGACTCTCTTCTGTCCATTCTCAGTTTCTGTTGATTCCACTGGAGTTGGGGGCAAGGGATGTCTGGGATGAGTGAGCCTAGGATGGAGGACCTGGAGGGGTCTGGAGAGTGAGGGGGGATGGGAGGATCTGGAACAGGGGGGGCTAGGGGGGGTCTGACATGATGCGGCTGAGGGGGTCCGGGGTTGGGGGTTAGTTGGGGCATGGGATGGGGGAGCTAGGGGGCATATGGTGGGAGGTTATGGGTTGGGGTATGCAGGGTAGACTGGGGTGGGTTGACAGGGAGGTCAGGGGTTGGGGAGGGGAGGGGAGCCTGGGGAGGGGGGCCAGGACGGCGATGGGTGAGGTAGGGAGGAGAGGTTGGAGTGGGGAAACTGGGAAGGGTACAGGCTGGAGAAACAGGAAAGGGCATGGGTTGCAGGAACAGTGAGGATCTGGGGTAGGGGTTGGGGAAGAAAAAGGGCATGGGGAGAACATGGGAGGGTCTGGGGTCAGGGAACATGGGGGCATGGTCTGAAGAGGGACTTTACTGTCTGGCGAGGTGCAGGTGATTGGTGGGGGATGGCTGAGGGGTTGGTTGGTGGTAGGTTTCCGTTACAATCCGTTACAATATATTGAATTAAATTTATGCATTTATTATTGGAGAGCCATAAGCCACTGGTTCTCTGATCTTTAACTTAAATTTTGGTCCTTCGTAACATTTAATATAATTTCCTTATAGAACTAAATTCTCCCCCCCATCTTTTGCTCGACTTTGAACTGGATAGACCAACATATTAATATAAATAGCTAATTTATATAACCAGTGTAAATTCAAAATATTTTATGGTCCAGTACATCAAATTAAATTACTGGTTCTATATAATCTATTATAACTCAACTAACCAATCACTGACCCTGATCATATTTTATTCCTAATTAAGCAGTATTGTCAGGTACTAGGCTACATATTCATTATTATTTACGACAACCAGTAGACTGCCACACACATATTATAGCCTAACCTAATTATTTATACATTATTAATTTATTGACTAATGCCACTTTCTACATTTGGAATTAGTGGGGTCATAGCCAGCTACCCACAGTACTTAAGCCTATACCTCACACAGAGTGAGGATATTTAAATCTCCTGGAGCAGCTGCTCAGAATTTATGATAATCCTGTGTTAATATATATGTTAAATTGGTCACACCATTTAACCATTATCGATCTTGGTGGTAACACCACCTATATTCATTTTTCGCCAGACTATTTCGGGAAAACCTGTCACGAGAGTCTAGGGGCATATGTGGCCAGGAGATAAATTAATACAATTACTCATCACAGGAGATTGTGGCTAGAATGCCAACATTAATTGCATATATTTAACATTCTTACGCATTTACTTCGTACAAGTATATATTTCATATATATCAAAACTATAAAAATCTAAAAAACATAGCACTGCTATATATACAAACATTTTTGCACATCATTTACTGTATTGTAGAGGCGGTCGCCTTTGGGGTATGAGACGACCGACCACATGGTAATCAACTTACACAGAAATAGGTATAAAACAGGGAAGACAGTTGCTCACCTCGAGCTGAAGTCTTCTCCGGGCGGATGAAGCAATGCGACGGCTTCTCAGGGGCGAGGATGGGCGAGGTCCAATCGTAACTAGCCAATACGGGTGCCGAATAACCAATCATTCGGGAGGCGTCGTTCACAGGTCCAGCTGTGGTCAGGTGCAGTTCTCGTCTCTGCCCCTCTGCCTCGTCCGGGCATGCGCGTGGGTGGTGCGCAGACGCACGGCGTAGAAATGCTGTCTACCAATCAGGAACACCTAACATAAGATATTCCTGCTGGCGGACACTTTGAATGTGGTTCCCTCTGCATTCCCCCCCCCCCTCGTCCCTATAAAACAAGGGGTGTATTAGAAACTCAATTTAGACTTAGTATGTCCCTTTGGAATGGATCCTCCACCGGCTTCACATTGAGGGGTGGAATGGTATATATATAGCAATGGAAGAGAATGTCTCTGGTTTAACAAAAATAATATATTGGGATTGGTTTATTATTTACACATTTATGATTTACACATTGGCATAATACTGTTCACTGGTTCTTTCAACAATAAACCAAGGTGGTGTTTAACATATTATTTTAATTATAAGATCCCATTTAATACCCATATGCAATTACTTCTTTGCATCCCATCACTTACATATGGATACTTATGATTATATTGTCTTTGGATTAAATTAGATATCATTTTCCTGATTTCAATTTCCTATATTCACAATTAGTTGGTATTTATACTTTGTACACACACACTCTACACTAGACGACTTTTTTTAACATAAGATTGAATATGCCTACTTCCCCGATGTAGGCAGGGCAAGAAAGGGTGATTACCCCTGCTTCGGATGCTACCGGTGCTGTAGATTCCAGTAGCAGTCGCTCCCTTGGTATTTCCTTCAGTATTTCTATTTGTTGGGTTTCTGGCCTTTCCCCTACGACCACACTAAAATACGTATTTGGGAAGATATTAAGCCACTCTCTGAGCATTGCTTCATTTCTCGTAAACCTCGCACGTGCATTGGTTGTGAGAACCCACAATGTTCTTGGAGGTCTGTCAGTGTTGTGTAGTATAGTAAATCAGACTACCCCCCCCCCTCGCTGAGCACAAGGAAATGATTAAATTGCGGCGTACTGAAGCATGTGGGAGTATCTGTCTGAACACACCCCCTTTGTTCCTCCCTCTCCACTGGACCGGCTGTCTCCCAATCGAGACCGATGGGCCCCAGCGGCATAGTAGGGTTTGCATTCAGATATGTACCCAAAGTTTCCAAGTTGTCGGTAGCTGCATACCCATCTTCACTTGTATGGATACCCAGGGATATTGCCTATAACAATGGGGTTTCACAGCTCTGTGGATATTTCCTCGGATCTACATACGCCATGACTCCGCCCACAAAAAGATGGATTGGCACTGGTTGAAGGTCTTTTACCTGAAGAAGAATTTTCTTCATAGCATAGATTGGTAGTAGGATGTCCTCACCGGATGTTAGTTCACCCTTAAGCAGGGGTTATCTTGAGGTTATCTTGCGATGATTTCGGTTTTTTTAATGTCCCCGCGGCCCGGTCCTCGACCATGCCTCCACCCCCAGGAAGCAGCCCGTGACAGCTGACTAACACCCAGGTACCTATTTTACTGCTAGGTAACAGGGGCATAGGGTAAAAGAAACTCTGCCCATTGTTTCTCGCCGGCACCTGGGATCGAACCCAGGACCACAGGATCACGAGTCCAGCGTGCTGTCCGCTCGGCCGACCGGCTCCCGAGTCAACACCAAAACCAAGTACAGTACTGTACTGCACCTACTAACTGAAAACACCACAGACATACCATGGTGCCTTGTACATTACCATTAGAATTTAACACTTGACGGTTTCAAAAGATACAGACCACTGAAAACGTGTGTAGCTAAAGCCAGCCTCAGTCGTATGGATTTTGAACCAATTGGTACCAAGTATGTTATTGCAGTCACCAACCTGTAGCTGTTTGTAAACCAGACAAAATGTGAAATTACTATTTATTTGTCATGGTCACAGCACATAATGCTTAATAATGTTACCAATACTGTACCAATACAGGGTAATTTTGTCCAATGGTGGGAGGCATTATCCCTATTATTCCTGTGGTAGATAAATGGAAATAATTATAGTTAATTTAACCTGGTCGGATATGTCAGGTAGATGACCTAAAAGAAATTTTATGCGCGAGCACTGAAAATGAAATAGGAAACAATATAAAAACAAATACGCTCTAGATGATGATATGGGACCCCAGTCTACTTGCCTAGAAAAATGTTTCTAAAAACAGTGTTTGACCAAGTCTAATGCTCTTCAAAATAGGCTCTTGGACCTGGCACGTGGTGCTAGTGGTTGACAGCAGACTTGCACATCACCCCAGGTAGTAGCATCAAAAATTGGTAATTACAGTACAGTATACTGTACTGTACCGTACTTCTTTCAAGCCCTCACGCTTATACCTCACACTTGTTGTAAGATTTTATATTTGTTAAACAAATAAAGCATATTGTGAAATTTCTAATGCTGCAACACATGTTGATGAGACCATACACTAGAAGGTGAAGGGACGACGACGTTTCGGTCCGTCCTATACCATTCTCAAGTCGATTGCAACACATTATGTGTAAGATAGAGATACAGACAGATATATAGATTATACAATTCATTTTGTCAGGGAGAAGAAGCCTGTGTATATCTATATTCCTTAAGCTTATATCGAGCACCCCCCCATGGTCCAACTACTGACCCTCCCCAGGATGCAACTCCACAACAGTTGCCTAACTCCCGGGTACTTGTTTATTGCTATTGTCATTTTCTGTACTTCAGGAATTAATGGTAGATATGAAAAGACACAAAACTCCTTAGTAAGCATGCTTATCTGTTCTATTTATAATGACAGTTTATATATTTGGAACACAAGTGGCCTGATAGCAAGTTACACATATTCATGCAATGAAAATTGCATTACAGTATATAATGATACAAAATATATAATAGATTTACTATTTTCTTTTTAAGATTTTCCATGGTATCTATGTTAAGAACACCTTTTATCCATATGCAGGCGATGAGTCACAATAACGTGGCTAAAGTATGTTGACCAGACCACACACTAGAAGGTGAAGAAGAAGGGGTGTCGTTGACCCTGAAATGGCTATCGAAAAAAGCCACATCCCAAGTTGAGGGCGCCCGAAATAAACCTGTGGAGCCTCGCGGGCCCTCCCAAGCATATAGATTCGCTGGGCAGCTCGTTTCCCAGCTAGAGATGGAGTCTGTTGGGACTCCTGTGCCCATGATTCCCGTGAGCATAGGTGCTACCTCCCCTGGAAGTTCCATTTGACTTGAATTGGACTGATTTTCAAAAAACTTTGATAAAATGATCCATCTTGAAAAAATAGTCGTGCCCTGGGCCCTTGCTGGAACCCCTGGCTCCATTTGTTTGTGTTCCAATTCGTAGTCGGTGTAATCGGAAGATGAAACCTTAGTTCACATGGTGTTGTCGGCATGTAGGTCTGTAATGAACAGTGTCGTAACAGTAAGGAGGGCATTTAATTAAACTATTCCCGGCGTGTGTTCTTACACTATGGACATATATACTCAGGCTTAGAATGTATATTTACAACGGTTGCTCCCACACAGCCTCCACACAACCACTCCGCACACTTATCACTCTGCACCATAAATTTTCCGTCATATGCCCGCCTACATATACAATAAAGATCTTCTTACGGTAATGATGCTGTTTCCGGAACCTGCACCATGTGCTGCTTAAATCTAATCACCCAGTCTGGACATATATGGTCCTTACATTTCTTTAATCTGTCGTGAGGTCACGCTGGAGTTTAACCCTGAATAAACAAGATAAAATTCATGAATTATGATCCCCGGGCTCTTCCATTGCGGCGATAGTTTCTTGCTCTGCCCCTTTACCTGCGTGGTATCCAGCAGGTAAACCAGGTCACCTATTTCATAGACCTGTAACCGTGCCCTCAGGTCGTAATCTTTCTTCATTCGTTCTTGGGTAGATGATAGGGATTTCCGGGCTTGCTCGTGTGCCTTTTCTATTTCCCTTTGCAACTGTGCTAAGTAAGGCATCGCGTCTTGGGGAGGTTGCCTCTCCCAGGGATACATCAGATCTATTGGCTGGTTACTTTCTCGGCCAAGCATTAATTTATTAGGGGTGAATCCGATCTGTCGATTCACTCTGGACCTAATTGCCCTCGCTATGTATTGAACGCAGACATCCCAACTGTCATGTTGAGAACTGGCATAACACCGCAATGCATCCATGATGGTCCTGTTCTACACTTCTACCTGGCCATTTGCTGACGGCTTTTATGCTGTGGTACGAGCTTTGTGGATGTGCATCATCTCGCAAAGTTTAGTAAACAAGTCACTCTCAAAGTTTCTCCCTTGATCGGTAAATATCTCAAAAGGATACCCAAACCGGGTGAAGAATCCGTCGAGCGCCACTCTAGCCGTATCCTCTGCAGTCTGGGATGGTAGTGGTACGCACTCGATCAATTTGGTAAATTGATCTACCATCACCAAGAGGTATTCGTTGCCCCTCCGGGTCTTGGGCAGTGGTCCCAAAAAGTCCAGGTGTACACTCTATTGGTGCACCTGCATGGTACTTGAGTAACTCATGCCTGCTGGACTTGGATGCTTTTTTGTTTATACTGCAGAGGTGGCATGAGGCCACATAATTAGCAACCTGGGTTGTTAGCCCGTACCAAAAATATCTTGATTTGACTCTCCATTGTACGATTCCTGTCTTGATGGCCCATGTCGGGTATATCATGGCATAAACTCAATACTTCATGTCTCAAGCTATTATGGATGAATAAAAGTTTTTGGGCCGCTCCGTCCTGATCTACCTTATGTCACCACCAAAGGGCATTCTAAAAAATACAGACCTCTTTGTTTAGCCAGTAATATTTCATGGCGGGGCTGGCTCCGAATAGGTCACTTTCTGTAGGATGATGGCCTCCTACCCATGCTCTCACCATACTCATGTCTGGGCCTTCCTCTGTCTGCTCTTGCAACTCAAGTAGAGGCATTCCGTATCTGTCTGCTGTGGTCCTGGTGATAATTTGAATATTTACTGCCTTTAGGAGGACTGCATCCCGTCCCTTGCCTGATGTGTCCTCTAACTCTCTTTGATCCTTACCCCCAGGGTCCCATGGACATACAACCAAGTTGTTGTTTTCCGACCACCAGTCTGGAGAAGGAGGCTTGGTACTTGGTGCTGTGTCTGACTGTCGCCCGAGCCTGAACACTACACGCACAATCAAACGACCTTGTAGCTAGTGGGACTACGTCGTCTACTGCTTCTTGAAACGTTGCCCAGTTCTGGTGTGCCCTGAGACAATAAAAACAGGCTCCGCACAGCATGTCTTGTACGGGGATGTCATGACAAAAGTGTGTGCATAACTGCTGGGTGTCCCCTTCCCTTGACAATGAGTCCGCATTGGTGTGTTTGTTTCCCGCCCTGTGTTGGATCTTTAAGTCAAACTGACTTAGCTCTTCCAACCAACGAGCAAATTGGCCTTGGGGATTCTTGAACCTAGTCAACCATACCGAACTGCCATGATCAGTGTTAACAGTAAAAGGCCGGACCTAGAGATAATGCCGAAAAACCTGGTGAACCTAACGACTGCCAATAACTCCTTTCTGGTAGTGCAATACCTTCTTGGTTCTGTGGATAATGCAAAGCTGGCTTAGCAATTACTTTTTCCTGTTCCTTCTGAACCTGTAGCAGCTCCACACCTATTGCTTAATCAGAGGCATTGGTATCCAGGTTATATGGGTCCTGTCCATTGGGTAGTCCCAAAACAGGAGCCGTAGTCAAAGCCGTCTTGATAGCCGCAAAGGCCTCTTGGTGCTTGCTTCCCCAATAAAATTTGTTTACTCCGGTTAATACATATAGAGGAGGAACGCTAGCTCCACAAATCCTTTTATACAGGCCCTGTGGTAGTTGGCTAATCCTAAGAATCGTTCCACGTCTTTGGATGACCTAGGGGTATGCCATCTCACCACTGCCTCTATTGCAGTGCTCACTACTGCCTCCCAATTTTAGCCCTGTCCGACTAACTTCGCGGGTTCGCGGGTTAGGGGACAGACGTGTCGTCGTCGCGCTCCGTGAAAACACTGGAATAAACCGGGATTTTTTAGGATTACAACTATGGATTACGGCCACAGTGATCACCCAGTGCATAGTGACCCGTAGGAAAGTTGAATACAGAAATTAAAAATGGAACTTTGAGTTAAATACAGAATAAACGTGGTCCCACGTGGTGAGCCAGTGCCACCAGGATCATGTGTACAGGCAAAAGCGATATATATCAAATATAGCGAGCAGTGATACGGTGAACAGTGAAGTGGAACGTGTAACATAACATATAAATTAGTGAATAGTGTTAGAGAATTGTTCATAGAAAAAGGATAAATGTAAAGTTGTGGAGGAGGCATCACACTTGTGTTTACACCACAGCCACGAGGCCTACACAGTGTAAGGGAGTCCCTCAGTAACAGTATACTCCCTCAGTGATAATATACCAGCAATATATACTGTAATATGGGCAAGTAGGTTTAGGAACTAGTAATAGAGTAAGTTAATAACATTGTAAGCCGGAAGAAAGCAGAAATTCCCTTAGGAAAATACAGGCAAATAATCAGTGTATAAATCAAGTAACCGGCAACCGGTGACATCCTGCCCCCCCCCCCCCCGACCTGGGACAACAACGGTCAACTATACGGTCCCAAGAGGACCATATTTTCTCCACAAGGCGATAAGTACCCCCACATAAACTTTAACAAATAAACATATGTAATATTATAAATATACTGTATACATATTATATATACATATATATAATATTATAAATATATGCATATAATATTATAACATCACAAACCCAACATGGAGGTGTGTGGAGGCTGCAATAAGGCACTTCGGAAGACTGTTGTAGGCATTGTATGTAATATTTGTAACATAAGATTTCACCTGAGTTGTACAGGATTACCTACACAATATGCAAACCGGGAAGGTACCTACTGGATCTGTGAAAGTGACAGACAGGTGTGGGAAAACATTGCCAAACTAATGAATGACATTCCTGAAGTACACAGGCTACAATTCACACAAAAACTACCAGAAATATATGCAGAGTATATAAAGACAGCAACGAACTCTGAGCACAACCCAGGGATTGAGAATTTAGAGAGTCAAAGTAGCAATGTAGAAGGACATAGCGTCGAGGTACACAAAAATGAAGGCAATATTGTAGAGCAAACTGGTGATATGAATAAGGAGATAAAAAATGAGACGAATGAGAAAGACGAAAGCAACAAGGCGAAAGATAAGGGTAATACCGAGAATAAATGCAGAAACGAGAAAGTTGGAACAAAAATCACAGAGGTAGCCAAGTCGTACACGGATACAAACAAGAATAATGCAATCACAGATGAAAATATTTGCAGGTATTATGCAAAAGGACAGTGCAGATATGGGCCCAGAGGCACGGAATGCTCATTCATGCACCCACGGAAATGCCGGAACTGGTTAGGGAAAGGCAGATGTCGTTTTGATACTGAGTGTAGATATTTTCACCCTAAGCTATGCAAACTCTCAGTTAATGAGAGGAAATGCTACGATCTTCATTGCCCCGATTTCCACGTCAGAGGTACACAGCGCTATATAAGAGAGGAAGTCCAATATAATAGCCCTGAACATTTTTTAGAGGCAGGCAGAAACAGAGGGAGAAACAGACAGGCAGAAACGTGGCAGGAGTACGGATGGAGAGGGGGAAATGCCCGAGACTGGACTACATTTCGTCATCAAGCCCACACATACTACACCCCCAACTACACAGAGACTACCACACTCCCCAATATCACTTCCAAAACTGGACAAACCATTGCCACAACAACACACCCTGGGTCAGGGTAGAGAGGAGGGAGAACCACCAAAACCTTCCAGAAGTGACACACAATATGGACAATCATTCATTTTTGCAAACATTCAAGGTCTAAAGCCAAAGTCAAGAAATAAAGTCAAGTTCATAAATGGTCTCCTATTAGAGTCAAACTCCATATTTGGGGCATTCACGGAAACTCATACAAAAGATTACATGGATGGTGAAATCTGGATTCCAAATTATAATTTATACAGATGTGATAGAAAAACTAGGTCAAATGGGGGAGTAGGTCTGTATATTAAAGAGGACCTGGTATGCACAGAACTACTAAACTCAACTAATGAGGTGGTAGAGGTACTTGGAATTAAGGTAGAGAAACTAAACCTAATTATTATTTTAATATATAAACCGCCAGATACAACGGTTGAGGAATTCACAGAGCAGATGCACAAAATAGAGAACATACTTGATGACCTAGCAAACCCAGCTCCAGATATTATCTTCCTTGGAGATTTCAATTTACCGAGTCTAAGATGGAGAATGGCAAACACAAATATCATAGCAGGGAATGACCCGGGAAATAACCAGCCACAGGTCAGAGAACTTTTGAGATTCTGTGACAAATTCTCGCTCAATCAACAGATTACAGAACCAACTAGGAACGAAAACACACTAGACTTGTTATTCACAAACAATGATGAACTAATCAGAGACATAACAATCTCAGATACTTCATACTCAGACCATAAGCTCATTGAAGTGCGAACTAGCATAAATAACGGTAGTAGATCTAAGAGACCCAACAAGCGAGAAGGAATATTCAATCAATTCAATTTCAACAATAAGAGGATTGACTGGGAAAAAATAAATGTAGACCTTTCAACCATTCAATGGGAGACGGTCTTAAGCGACAAAACTCCCACACAGGGAATAGCTCAACTGACAGCTGAAGCTTACAAGGTCTGCTTGAAGCACGTGCCGGTGAGGAGGGGCAGAAAGAGGAACACTCTAGAAAGAGAACGCAGACGACTGTACAGGAGAAGGAAAAAAATTACGGAAATGCTTCGGCAGACACAACTATCACAAGCAAGGAAAATAAGCCTAAGCAGGGAGATCGAAGAAATCGAACAAACGTTGAAGCGATCATATGAGTCTGAGGAAATGGAATTGGAACAGAGAGCTATACAAGAGATAAGGAAAAATCCGAAATATTTTTTCACATACGCTAAATCAAAATCCAAAACCTCGACCAGTATTGGACCGTTAATTACAAATGAAGGTACGTACACAGAGGACAACAAAGAGATTAGTGAAATTCTAAGAAGCCAGTATGAGGCTATGTTTAGCACACCAATTAACAACATGAAAGTTGATGACCCAGACAGCTTCTTTATGAATGACATTCAAGCTGCAGATAATATAACGGATATTACCACAAACTCGGAAGACTTTGAAAGAGAAATTGACAATATGCCCATGCACTCAGCCCCTGGGCCTGACTCATGGAATTCAATATTCATAAAGAAATGTAAAGTACCAGTAGCGAGAGCACTCAGCGTAATATGGAGAAAGAGCCTGGATACAGGGGAGATACCAGCAGCACTTAAATCTGCAGATATAGCTCCGTTGCACAAGGGGGGGAGTAAAGCCTTGGCAAAAAATTATAGGCCAGTTGCACTAACATCACACATAATAAAAGTGTTTGAAAGAGTGATTAGGAATCAAATTTCTAGTTTTATGGAAAACAATGAATTGCACAATCCAGGACAACATGGATTTAGAGCGGGAAGATCCTGTCTGTCACAGTTACTCAACCACTATGACAAAATCACAGAAGCCCTAGAAGAAAAGCAAAATGCAGATGTTGTATACACAGACTTTGCAAAGGCTTTCGACAAATGTGACCATGGGGTGATAGCTCACAAAATGAGGTCAATGGGAATAACTGGAAAGTAGGACGCTGGATACTCAATTCCTGTCGAACAGAACACAAAGAGTAACAGTCAATCAGATAAAATCGAGTCCAAGCGATGTTAAAAGCTCTGTACCTCAAGGTACAGTCCTTGCACCGCTACTGTTCCTTATTCTCATATCTGATATAGACAAAAATACACGTCACAGCTTCGTGTCATCCTTCGCAGATGACACAAAAATCAGCATGAAAATTACCTCTGCTGAAGACATTGAAAAACTACAAACAGATGTCAACAAAGTTTTCGATTGGGCAGCAGAAAATAATATGATGTTTAACAGTGATAAATTCAGGTACGGCAAAAATGAGGATCTGAAACATAATACAGGGTACAAAACACAATCAAATCTTCCCATAGTAGAAAAACAGCATGTCAAGGATTTGGGAATAATGATGTCCGACGATCTAACGTTTAGGGAGCATAACCAAGCAAATATCGCATCAGCCAGAAAAATGATCGGATGGATTACGAGAACTTTCAAATCCAGGGATCCCATCAATGGTTGTACTCTTCAAGTCACTTGTGTTGTCCCGTCTCGAATACTGCTCAGTACTCACTTCCCCTTCAGAGCAGGAGAGAGTTGCTGAAATAGAGGGAATACAGAGAACATATACGGCACGCATAGACGAGATAAAACACCTAAATTATTGGGATCGTCTCAAAGCTCTCCAAATGTACTCTCTAGAAAGGAGACGAGAGAGATACCAAATAATACACCGTCCTCACACAAGACAGCACATATATGACTTAATGCTTAAAGTCTATATGTTGAATGTGATTTAGTACATATGTGATATATTCCCAGTTACCTTTTTTACCAAGGCCCAAACTCTTCCTCACGTACCAATTTACGTCTCACAGTACCCGTCCATCAACGTAGATAGCAGAATAGTCGTGATTGGATCAATTATAACGAAATTGTAGTTTTCAGGACCCATATGGGTTGTGAAATTTACCTACTATTGTCCATGCTCTTAGAATATTACAGATCAGCTACATCCTATTGAAGGCTCGTGGTTTTGTTTGAGAAATATTAGTTGTTCTTAGTAAATTATAATAAGCACTATAAATTATTACATAGAATACAGTGCTTCACCAATCAATATTATATACCATAGTCTGTGCTTTAAAATATTTAAAGAATGCTTGTAGGAACGCTAACAGAAAACGATGTTACGTTGGAATGTTTATGGGGCAAACTACGGCAAACAAGATGGTATGGTGTCTACTATAGCAACTATAGGATGGGTATATTGTCCACTACCACCTGTTAGGGGGTGGGTAAGGGGTCCAATACCACCCACAGGATGGGTATTGGGGGGTCACATCCACCCGCAAGATGGGTATGGGGATCACATCCACCCATAGAATGGGTATGGGGTCCAATAACACCCACTGAATGTGTATGGCGCATTACCGCCCACAGGATGGATAGGGTCCAGTATCGCCCACAGGATTAGTATATAGGGTCCACTGCCGCCCACAGGGTCGGTAGGGGGTCCACTACCGCCCACTATTGCAGAGTGCACTCCTGGCCATTGAACGCACATAGTAGTGACACCCATAAAATAGTCAGTGATATTCGAATGAAGTTTTAGCTGCTAAAGAAAAACAGATTTGAAATTAAATTCCTATGGATACATCAATGTTGGCATCTCGAGCATGACACTGTTTATGCTTGCAAAGACAGCCTGTAGAAAACCAGTGGTAGAAATTGATATGGGTACTCCCTAGTTGTACTCACCTAGTTGTGCTTTGCGGGGGTTGAGCTCTGGCTCTTTGGTCCCGCCTCTCAACCGTCAATCAACAGGGTACAGTTTCCTGAGCCTAATGGGCTCTATCATATCTACACTTGAAACTGTGTATGGAGTCAGCCTCCACCACATCGCTTCCTAATGCATTCCATTTGTCAACCACTCTGACACTAAAAAGTTCTTTCTAATATCTCTGTGGCTCATTTGGGCACTCAGTTTCCACCTGTGTCCCCTAGTGCGTGTGCCTTGTGTTTAAACAGCCTATCTTTATCAACCCTGTCGATTCCCCTGAGAATCTTGAATGTGNGCTGGGGCGTGTGTAGGAAGGCTGGGGTGTGTGTAGGAAGGCTGGGGCGTGTGTAGGAAGGCTGGGGTGTGTGTAGGAAGGCTGGGGTGTGTGTAGGAAGGCTGGGGCGTGTGTAGGAAGGCTGGGGTGTGTGTAGGAAGGCTGGGGCGTGTGTAGGAAGGCTGGGGTGTGTGTAGGAAGGCTGGGGCGTGTGTAGGAAGGCTGGGGTGTGTGTAGGAAGGCTGGGGTGTGTGTAGGAAGGCTGGGGTGTGTGTAGGAAGGCTGGGGTGTGTGTAGGAAGGCTGGGGTGTGTGTAGGAAGGCTGGGGTGTGTGTAGGAAGGCTGGGGCGTGTGTAGGAAGGCTGGGGCGTGTGTAGGAAGGCTGGGGTGTGTGTAGGAAGGCTGGGGTGTGTGTAGGAAGGCTGGGGTGTGTGTAGGAAGGCTGGGGTGTGTGTAGGAAGGCTGGGGTGTGTGTAGGAAGGCTGGGGTGTGTGTAGGAAGGCTGGGGTGTGTGTAGGAAGGCTGGGGTGTGTGTAGGAAGGCTGGGGTGTGTGTAGGAAGGCTGGGGTGTGTGTAGGAAGGCTGGGGTGTGTGTAGGAAGGCTGGGGTGTGTGTAGGAAGGCTGGGGTGTGTGTAGGAAGGCTGGGGTGTGTGTAGGAAGGCTGGGGTGTGTGTAGGAAGGCTGGGGTGTGTGTAGGAAGGCTGGGGTGTGTGTAGGAAGGCTGGGGTGTGTGTAGGAAGGCTGGGGTGTGTGTAGGAAGGCTGGGGTGTGTGTAGGAAGGCTGGGGTGTGTGTAGGAAGGCTGGGGTGTGTGTAGGAAGGCTGGGGTGTGTGTAGGAAGGCTGGGGTGTGTGTAGGAAGGCTGGGGTGTGTGTAGGAAGGCTGGGGCGTGTGTAGGAAGGCTGGGGTGTGTGTAGGAAGGCTGGGGTGTGTGTAGGAAGGCTGGGGTGTGTGTAGGAAGGCTGGGGTGTGTGTAGGAAGGCTGGGGTGTGTGTAGGAAGGCTGGGGTGTGTGTAGGAAGGCTGGGGTGTGTGTAGGAAGGCTGGGGTGTGTGTAGGAAGGCTGGGGTGTGTGTAGGAAGGCTGGGGCGTGTGTAGGAAGGCTGGGGCGTGTGTAGGAAGGCTGGGGCGTGTGTACTCAACTCGTTGAAGTCGCCTAGTTGCGGTTGCGGAGGTTGAGCTTTGGCTCTTTGGTCCCGCCTCTGAACCGTCAATCAACTGATGTACAGATTCCTGAGCCTACTGGGCTCTGTCATATCTACTTTTGAAACTGTGTATGGAGTCAGCCTCCACCACATGACGAAAAGTTCCTGCTAATGACTCTATGGCTCATTTGGGTACTCAGCTTCCACCTGTGTCCCTTTGTTCGTGTACCACCCCTGTTAAGTAATCCATCCTTGTCTACCCTGTCAATTCCCCTGAGAATTTTCTATGTGGTGATCATGTCGCCCCTAGCTCTTCTGTCTTCCAGCAACGTGAGGTGCAGTTCACGTAATCTGTCACGTAATCACGTTCACGTAATCATCTATCCTCCTCTGCCCTGATCCTCCTCATAATTTTTGCATCATCAGCAAACATCGAGTGGAACGAGTCAGTTCTATCTGGGAGATCATTTACGTATATCAGAAACAGTATAGGTCCAAGGACTGATCCCTGTGGGACTCCACTGGTGACTCCCCTCCACTCCAAGACCTCACCCCTCACGGAAACTCGCTGTGTCCTGCTGCTTAGGTACTCTCTTATCCAGTAAAGTACCTTCCCTGTCACTCCTGCCTGCATCTCCAGTTTGTGCACTAGTCTGTTATGTGGTACTGTGTGAAAAGCTTTCTGGCAGTCCAGGAATATGCAGTCTGCCCAGCCCTCTCTCTCTCTTGTCTGATTCTTGTTGCCTGGTCTTAGAACTCAATTAATTCTGTTAGGCATTATTTTCCATCTCTAACCCCATGCTGATGTTGTGTTACAAAGTTCTTCCTCTCCAAATGTTTCACTAGCTTTTATCGCACAATCTTTTCCATCATCTTAGCATGTAATGTAAGTTAGGGACAATGGCCTGTAGTTCAGTGCCTCCAGCCTATCACCCTTCTTGTATATTGGGACAACATTGGCCGTCATCCAAATTTTTGGCAGTTCACCTGTTGTGAGTGACTTGGTGTTCACTAAGGAGAGTGGTAGGCACAGAGCTTCTGTCCTTTCCTTTAGAATCCATGGTGAGATTCCATCCAGGCTAGTAGCCTTTGTCACGTCCAAATCTAGCAGATGCTTCCTCACCTTCTCACTAGTAATCACAAACTCCTCTAGTGGTGTCTGGTTTGATGTTCCCTCCCTTATCTCTGTGACTTCTCTTTGCTCTGAGATGACGACTTTTTGGAATTTCATACTGAATTCCTCGCACACTTCTTTGTCCTTTGTAGTGAATCTTTCTGTCCCAATTCTTTGTTTCATTACCTGTTCCTTAACTGTTGTTTTCCTCCTGATGTGGCTATGCAGCAGTTTGGGTTGAGTCTTTGCCTTGCTCGCTATGTCATTTTCATATTGCCTCACTACCTCTCTTCTCACTCTGACGTATTCATTGCTGGCGCTCTGGTATCTATCTCTGCTCTCTAGTGTTCTGTTGTTTCTATAGTTTCTCCATGCCCTTTTACTTAGTTGCTTTGTTAGCTTACAACTCTGGTTAAACCATGGGTTTCTCATCTCCATTTCCTTTTATTCCTTTTGGAATGGGACGAACTTGTCTGCTACCTCCTTATACTTCTGTGTGATGTAGTCCATCATGTCTTGAACCGTCTTTCCTCTGAGGTCTGTTTCCCAAGCTATTTCAGTTAGGAATTTTCTCATCTCCCATTAGTTTCCCTTCCGGAATGCCGGCCTCTTGCTTTCTGGTCCCTTCCTTGAGTACATTAACCCTTCTTCGACCAGATACTCAAACAACAGTACACTGTGATCACTCATACCCACGGGGACTTCAAGACCGGTTTCCCTTATGTCTGAATCGTTCAGAGTGAATACTAGGTCGAGTCTTGCTGGTTCATCATTGCCTCTCATTCTCGTGGGACCCTTGACATGCTGACATAAAAAGTTTCTAGTCGTCACCTCCAGCAGTTTCAGTCTCCATGTTTCCTCACCTCCATGTGGTTCCCTGTTTTCCCAATCTACCCTTCCATGATTAAAGTTCCCCATTATGAGCAGATGGGATCGATTTCTATAGGCAGCAGCGGCTGCTCTCTCAATGATAATGTTAACTGCCATGTTGTTTCTGTCATACTCATGCCTGGGTCTTCTTTCATTTGGTGGTGGGGATATATATCACTGCTACTACTACTCTTGGTCCTCCCATCGTCATGGTTCCTGTTATGAAGTCTCTGAACCCTTCGCAGCCCGGAATAACCATCCCTCGAAACTCCATTCCTTTCTCAGCAGTAGAGCCACTCCGCCTTCTCCCCTTCCTTCCCTCTCTTTCCTTATTACAGTGTAGTCCTGGGAAAGCACCGAATTCGTTATGATTCCTGAGATACCTGGTTGATACCTGGTTGATGGGGTTCTGGGAGTTCTTCTATTCCCCAAGCCCGGCCCGAGGCCAGGCTCGACTTGTGAGAGCTTGGTCCACCAGGCTGTTGCTTGGAGCGGCCCGCAGGCCCACATACCCACCACAGCCCGGCTGGTCCGGAACTTCTCTTAGAAAACAGTCCAGTTTTCTCTTGAAGATGTCCACGGTTGTTCCGGTAATATTTCATATAGTCGCTGGGAGGATGTTGAATAACCGCGGACCTCTGATGTTTATACAGTGCTCTCTGATTGTGCCTATGGCACCTCTGCCCTGAGCTCTGCTCTGAGAGTTTTGTTTCTGTGAGTCCAATTACATCTGGTTTACTTCTTATGTTCTTTCCCTACCTCTGCCCTGCCCTCTGCTCTGAGAGTTTTGTTTCTGTGAGTCCAATTACATCTGGTTTACTTCTTGTGTTCTTTCCCTAAGTTCACTAGCCTTGTTTGTAATCCCATCTATGTTCGAGTACATGACCATGAAGCTGACTCTCTTCTGTCCATTCTCAGTTTCTGTTGATTCCACTGGAGTTGGGGGCAAGGGATGTCTGGGATGAGTGAGCCTAGGATGGAGGACCTGGAGGGGTCTGGGGAGTGAGGGGGGATGGGAGGATCTGGAACAGGGGGGGCTAGGGGGGGTCTGACATGATGCGGCTGAGGGGGTCCGGGGTTGGGGGTTAGTTGGGGCATGGGATGGGGGAGCTAGGGGGGCATATGGTGGGAGGTTATGGGTTGGGGTATGCAGGGTAGACTGGGGTGGGTTGACAGGGAGGTCAGGGGTTGGGGAGGGGAGGGGAGCCTGGGGAGGGGGGGCCAGGACGGCGATGGGTGAGGTAGGGAGGAGAGGTTGGAGTGGGGAAACTGGGAAGGGTACAGGCTGGAGAAACAGGAAAGGGCATGGGTTGCAGGAACAGTGAGGATCTGGGTAGGGGTTGGGGAAGAAAAAGGGCATGGGGAGAACATGGGAGGGTCTGGGGTCAGGAAACATGGGGGCATGGTCTGAAGAGGGACTTTACTGTCTGGCGAGGTGCAGGTGATTGGTGGGGGATGGCTGAGGGGTTGGTTGGTGGTAGGTTTCCGTTACAATCCTCCCTGGGGGTGCTGGCCTGCTGGTGGGGGGGATTCCCACTCCCCCTCTGAGATTCCTGGAGACACTGAGCTGAGTCCTGTGGTTCCCATATCCCCACCCCTTTCTCTGCGTCTCCTCCTTGCCTCTGCAGCCTTCCTTCTCTTCTCCCTCATCATGTCCCTTTGCAGAAAGACATCCTCGTATCCCCCTAACCTCACAAGTCTGCTCTTCCTGGATAGGATTTTCTCCTTTGTAGCCTCGTTCCTGAGCACTACTTTTATCAATCGATTCCTTTCCTTCTTGTAGATGTCCAGCCTGAAAACCTTCTCTATGTTGCCATTTGCCTCCTCCATATCCAGTCGCTCCAAGATCTCTGTCATCGTTGCTCGGTTACTCCTTCTCCACTCCTACCGATTGGATCCCTCTGGTTCCTGTACTCCTACAACTATAAATGTTCTTTTCCTTTCCAGCATTTGTTCAGTGCATTTTGCAGCTTCCTGTGAGGTAGCTGCTTTCATAGCTGCAGTCTCTAAAGCTGCCTAGGCACTTGGGCTCTTTTGCAGTATTTCTGCAAAAGAGAGTCCTCCTGGAAGGAGCCTTCCATCAGCTTCGTCCCGTTTCCAGGAGGATGCATGCTCGTGCTGGTTTGAATTCTGATTTTCCCTGCGTCTCTTTATCTCCTCTGTGACTGACCATTTTTGTATCAAGGAACATTGACCTTTTGTACATTCGTATATATTTATATATGTTCTAGGACTGATAGGGTGATTGGTTATCATTTACTTATGCTGAAGTTTATAGAGTTACAACTGTGGGCTGAATTACCTGCAGATATATATATTTACACATTATATATTTATATATGTTCATATATGTGAGCCAGCCAAGACTTGACCCATGTAGGTATGAATACCTGCTGAAGGCCCCGGAGTGACAAGAAGAACCGTATCTCCTTCATTCCAACACAATGAACGTAGAAAGGCGCGTTGTCTGAGCTTTATGTATGGCGAGGCAGGTACAGTGTATGGGTGAGGGTGAGGGGAGGGTCGCCGCCGTCTCAGTGCCGCCACCCACCAGCCCCCAGGCGGGGGGAGGGGGGAGTGATGGGGGAGGCTCTCGAGCTGCCTACAGTGGTGTTAGTGGAAAGTTAGTGCGTTCATAAGCAAATCGGTGAGTGTAGTGTTAAAAACAATGTGCACTAGTGATTTCCCCGAGTGTTGATAGTGTGTAACAAGTCTGTCACAGTGACAGTGTTTGACACAGTCTCCGTGGTGTAGTGGTAAGACACTCGCCTGGCGTTCCGCGAGCGCTATGTCATGGGTTCGTATCCTGGCCGGGGAGGATTTACTGGGCGCAATTCCTTAACTGTAGCCTCTGTTTAACGCAACAGTAAAATGTGTACTTGGATGAAAAAACGATTCTTCGCGGCAGGGATCGTATTCCAGGGACCTGCCCGAAACGCTTCGCGTACTAGTGGCTGTACAAGAATGTAACAACTCTTGTATATATCTAAAAAAAAAAAAAAAAAAAAAGTGTGACGGCAGCCTCCCTCGCGTGCCCCCCTCCACCACCCCCGCCCGCCATCTTCCCCCTCCCCGCTACCTGCGCCCGACCCAGCCAGCCGCCCATCAACACACAGCCTACCCACACACGGTGCCCAGGCCATGCCCAACTCCCCCAGGAGGGTAATGCTTGCCGTGTTACTCTCCACCCGGGAAGGAGAGGGTGCACTCAGTGGGCAGCCAGGCGTCATCACATCTAGGCATGGCACATGTCGCACCTGACACACAGCCTCTTTCCAGCCAAGAAGATGACCGCTCAAGAGGAAACTGTCAAGTGTGTGACAGACGGTATCGTCTCAATTCAAATGGAACTGTCCGCTATCATACTGTCAATTCAGGTGATTGTCTCGGGTCTAGGCGCCTGCCCCGGGGCAGCAACGATGGACAACCTGCTGCAGGAGCGAGGAACAATACCTCCCTCAACTTCATTTCAGCAGATAATCTGCTTGAAGCAGTCAAAGCGACGTCCACCAGGACCTTGCCCCACATCCCCAAGGCTGCCCGTCACCAAGCAGCAGCCAAACTCACCAGTCTGCTGACAAAGGTCAACAATGCTCCCAGAACCTCTGCATCGTGGCACAATCTCCTTCTATTTGGGAATGCATGCCTAGCATTACCGCCCAGGAGAGACAAGTCATTAGCAACCTCTGTAATCAGGGCACTTAATGAATTCCCCAGGGCAGACAACCTGGTCCGCCTCCCCCCTCATGCCAAGAACACCAGCCGCAGGACGGCCAACAATAACTCATCTGAGAACCACAAAATGAGAGCACAGATCACCAGGAAAATAGAAGAGGGCAATACCACAGGTGCCATCAGAATCATGACCAGCGATGACACTATTGCCCCCAGGAACGCCACGACAGCAGAGTCTCTTCAAGACAAACACCCACGCAGAGCCCCCAACAGCAGCAGGGATCCCCAGGAAAACAATGTTGGCATAGAACCCTTGACTGTTCGAGAATCTGAGGTGTACAAAGCAGCCATGTCTTTCCCGACAGGTTCAGCAGGGGGCTTTACAGGTCTAAGACCCCAGCACATCAAACAAATGCTGAACCCGGTGCTTGGAGATGCTGCAAAGGACCTTCTAGTGGAACTTACCAGATTCTCCAACATGTGTTTGGCTGGCGGCATCCCTGAGGATATCAGGCCTGTCTTTTATGGAGCAGCACTCTGTGCTCTAAAGAAGAAGGATAGGGGTATCAGGCCCATTGCCGTTGGCAACACCCTCCGACGCCTCGTAGCTAAGGCTGCAGTGAGATCTATCAGCCAGGAAGCAGCCACCTTGCTGAAACCTCATCAGCTCGGGTTTGGGATTCCCCTAGGTTGTGAAGCTGCAGCACATGCAGCGCGGGCTTACATTGCTGATCTCCCGGACCAGAAGGCACTAGTAAAGCTTGACTTCAAAATGCTTTCAATCAAGTCAGACGAGACGCTGTCCTCAGGGCTGTACACAACCATTTCCGTCCCCTTTACCCGTTCATCCGATCGTGCTACAGTGGGGACTCTAAGCTTCTTTTTGGGGAACATGAAATAAACTCCTGTGAAGGTGTCCAACAAAGTGACCCCTAAGCACCCCTCCTTTTCTGCCTAGCTATCAAAGAGGTCACTGATAGTCTGACAAGCGAGCTAAACATCTGGTACCTGGATGATGGCACTCTCGCTGGAAACCCGGAAACCATTTTGGAGGATATAAGGAAAATCCAGGAGCAGGGAGCAGCCTTAGGCCTCATTGTCAATGCATCCAAGTGTGAAATAATCTCCCGCAACCAAGACATCACTGGGCAAATACAAAATGTTCTTCCAGACATTCTCGTTGTCGAGCCACCGGACTGCACTCTCCTGGGTGCCCCCATTGGCCCACGAGCAATCGAGGAGGTCCTGGCTGCAAAAATCACTGATCTAAAGAGAATGCTGGTCAGGATTGACAAGAGTGATGCCCATGATGCTCTCTTTCTCCTCACAAGATGCCTGTCTCTCCCTAAGTTGACCTACTTTCTGAGATGTTCTCCATCCTACAGCAGCCCTAAGTTAAATGTGTATGACACCCTTCTGAGGTCCATGCTGGTGAAAGTCCTGAACCTGCCATTGGACGACTCTCAGTGGGAGCAAGCAACCCTTCCTGTAAGACTTGGTGGCCTTGGTGTCCGCACAGCCTCCCAAATTGCTCTACCAGCCTTCCTTTCCTCCTCCCACGCATCGCAAGACCTCGTCAGAGATATCTTACCTGCAACCCTGAGAGATTCAGCAGGAATACACGATCCTGCTTTCACTGAATGTTCAAATCAGTGGGATGTTCTTGCAGCCCTTGCAAACATTATAGAGCCAACAAAACAACACAAACAGTCCGGCTGGGACTACCCTCTAGTGGAAAAAGTAGCTGATACCATGCTCAGTGCTGCAACATCAGACAAGGAGAAAGCCCGCCTCAGAGCAGTGCAAGCCCCCCATGCAGGAGACTTCCTCCTGGCAGTACCCATGTCAGCAATGGGCACGCGCCTAGATCCAGAATCCCTTCATGTAGCAGTGGCCCTCCGCCTTGGTGCCCCAATTCACACTGAATACAAGTGTATTTGCAACAGGGTGGAAGCAGACCAATACGGACTGCATGGGTTGCATTGTGGAAGCACAAAGGGCTGGCATGCAAGACACAACGAGGTCAATGACATCATCAAGAGAAGCCTCGTCTCAGCTAAGTGCCCAGCGGAGAGAGAACCTAGCATCCTAGGGGTCCAAACCCGGATTTCCCCGCACTTCGCCCTGATGGCATCACCATATACTCATGGAAGGAGGGTAGACAGTTGGTGTGGGACTACACATGTGTATCCACCCTGGCTGACACCTATGTACACTTCGGAGCTGATCAAGCAGGTGGGGTGGCCAACCACAGGGAAACAGCAAAATCTCAAATACTGGCGACTGGCAGGTCAATACCTCTTTGTTCCCATAGCGTCTGAGACGCATGGCCCCTGGGGCAAGAGTGCCTTGGGATTTCTCAAGGAATTGGGTTCCAAGCTCATTGACGTCACCAGAGACCCAAGGGCTTGCAGTTTTTTGTTTCAGCGCCTCAGTGTTGCGATCCAGAGGGGAAATGCTTGCTGCGTCCTCGGTTCCTGTCCAGAAGCGGAGGAGCTTCAAGAGATCCATAACCTTTAGGCATTTGTCTTGTATGTTTTGTAACCTTTAAATACACAATAAAGCATAAGAAAAAAAAGGAAGGGGGTGGTAGGAGAAAAGCACACAGAAACTGTATTGGAGGGGACCTACATTCCCTCCAATGCGCTATGTGTGATTTCCTCCGAGGCTATGGGTCCTCCTTCTTCCAGCCAGAGGTGGTACTTCCTTCCATATAGATATATATATATATATATATATATATATAGATATATATATATATATATATATATATATATAGTATATATATATATATATATATATAGATATATATGAAAATGAAACTCACCCCAGAAGTGACTCGAACCCATACTCCCAGGAGCAACGCAACTGGTATGTACAGGGACGACTTAAACCGCTTGACCATCACGACGGACAAAAGGAAGTGATAGCCTGAGCTATATGAACCACTTCCCCGCCGGCACTTGGATGGTTATCTTGGGCATAGCATTTTATCAAAACCTCATTTTTTGGGGCAACAGTGAGGAACACAAATGCGAACAAGCCTGAATGGAGTCCTGTGTTGAAAGTTTTGTTCACCTCATCCAAACTGTTGTAACATATCACCTCACCAAAATGCGGGTATAAAATGAAAAATGAAAGTTGTTTAAATCATAGCATAGTAAGAACTCTGTTTAGTGTTAGAAGGTTATAGTTGTGTGTGTGTAAGCTAAAAGTCTTTGAAAATGTAATAAGTTATTGTGAAACGCGTTTAAGTGTCGCGTCAGACTAGAAATAAAAATTAATTTTGGAGAATTGATTTTTCAATTACCATCAACAGTGAAACGAAAATAAGAAATATTGAGAAAATTCGTGTTTGAATTATTAATCTTACTTTTTTGGTCATGTAATAATAATATACTATATATATATATAATCTATATATATATATATTATATATATCTATTATCTATATAATATATATTATATAATATATATCTTATTGTGACGGTAAAGTGTTGGAGTGTTGATGTTCGGCAGTCCCCAATGGCAGGTGTCAATGCCTGGTCACACAACAAAAAAGAGACTGCTTTGCCTGTTTGTCTGGGGTAAGGTAAGGGAAGACATGCAAAACACAAAGTATAAACAATGAAACTTTAATTAATTTAGAAAACAAAATATGAACAAAGACAATCCTTGGCTTAAGTGAAATTTAAAACAAGTCAAAAAAAGAAAACATAAATAATTACTAGGGCTGAAATTACTCTATAATAAAATAATCTATAATGCACTAACAATCAGGTGCTGAGAATATTGGCTATAGCTGCTACCTCCCTTAGTATACGACAGCAGAGAGCTTAGTATACCAGAGAGAGATGTCAACTCTAAGAGCACAAAGAATATTTTGAGGATGACGGCTGGAGCCAGCCCAGACGTGACTAGGCTAGATGACGTGAGTGCAGGTGCAGGTGTGCTGCTGGGGACACCAGCCATCGGGAGCAGGCAGGCGGAGAATGTGTCGTTAGCTCGTTGAGACGGGCGTGAGCCGGCGTGAAAAGGGGGGTGAAGGGGGGGTTTGCAGGGTACGTTTTGCTTCCGTGGTCAAAACGTTTTGTGCTATGGTGGACATTCTTGAATGTAGCATCTTTCACTTGTAATAATAATGTAACTTGGATAGGGAAGAGCAGGCTCAATCTCTCTTGAAAGAGATTATCATCACAATTATATATATATATTATATATTCCATATATATATATATGTATATATATATATACATA
>WNGS01116458.1:71886-98138 GCA_020271785.1 Procambarus virginalis
AACATACATCTGATCACAATGTTATATCATGATTGCAAACACTCAAACGACAAGGCCGATGGGTACTTATCAACTGGGTGCCAGTCATGTGGGAATAATAGGAAATGACATTGCAGACGAAACTGTAAAACTTGCAACGAAGAGAAGAAATGTAGACATTTACATACAACAGAGTCTATCACAGATTAAGAAAGCAATTAGAAACAGAGCAATGCAAAAGATGTACAGTGACCACAACACAGCAGTTGCAACATCAGGATCTGCGGGTTGGTACAAAATTCAACCAACTACGAACCACTTAGTTTGATGAAAGGGGTCAGTACAGCAACAGAAGTACACTTACATCACATCAGGCTTGTATACCCATGTGCATGGGAAATAGGCTTACAGGCTCCGAAGATGAGAGGAAATGTTAACACTGTGGAGAAATGCCGGACAGACCTCTGGAACATTATCTAACACAGTGCACAGTTACAAACCCATTAAGATTTCAACTTAGATTCAACAGAGCAGAAGAAGTTGTTAAACACATATGGCAAAATCTTACTGAAGCGACCATACGAGTCATAAATACTCATACTCCGCCCAAGTAAAACAGAAACAAGCAACACTTAGTGGGCCAGCCAGAGGCTTAGGCCTGTACAGGAATATCCCTGCCAAAAAAAAAAAGTCACCGTAAATGCCGGACCAGCCGACGACGTCCGCTTCATAGAAAGCCGTACGTCCACATCACAACTCAGCTGGCGCACCGCGCCCACGCAGGGCACAACACCACAACAGCCGTCATCTCACAAAAAATCAATGTCATATCACCGGTGGTCACTTGATTACGTACAGAGAATAATCAAATACTTTGGTCTCCACTGATGCAGATATATAAAAACTTAGTACAACGAGCCATGCAGGCTCTGTTCACATGTTAATTACTGAAATAATTAAATGAATAATGAAACATTGAAAATTTCGGTCACTACAACCCTAAATGTGGGATGACTACAATCCAGACACTTATCACACTTGTCGTGACGTCACCACACGAGCTGTCATCATAACAAGGCAACACTGAAGGCAAGGCCTTACTGCTTCAACTCTACACCTGTGGCAGGTGCCAAAATAGTCCTGCTAAGCCCGGCGATCGACTCGTGGGAGGCAATCACTGGATAACAAGAAAGAAATTAAAATATAACACTTACGTAATTGGCCGGCCACACTCAAATACCAATAAATTATTTCACTCTTGGTTAACTGTCGAGGCGACAGTCATTGGAAAGTCACTGACGCAGCAACAATCGAGTGAATGGCGTTCTTCCCAAGGCGGCACTAAGTTCATCTCACATCGGCCGCAAGTGGCGTCCCTTCAGGCTACTTTGGTGCACGAAACAGCACTCATAGACACTGATGCAGGCGAGTATGATTATATGGCACAATCAAAGGGTGACTGGGTGATCAAGGCGGCATGATGATTCACTTCCAGACATGTGACCAGTACTTACACGTACTCACATACTAAGTTCCTTTTACTATACTTATTTCGCACAAGTCTAGTCTATCTCTGCACATGAACATACATGATAATATATATATAATGAGTCTGTCACTGATACGACTTCCACTTTACATTGATTCCACTTTTATATAGAGATTGTAGTTCATGACGTCTGCTACACTTAAATCCCATGGTTCCAGTGCCTCTTTAGTAATCATTCCACTTCCAAAGTCTCTCACGTTTCCACTTTACGTCGATAAATAACGGGTGGGATTCTGTAGGAGAGCACTCGATGATTTAAAGCACGAGAAAGGATCTTGAGAACTTTAACTGGAATCAAGGGGGGAAGGTGTATTTTGTGGGTTTGACCAAAATCGACACAACGATTCCACGTTCACACAGTCATGACTCTGCGAGTAGGGTGATGGCAGCAGCATAAAGTGGCTAGGGTGCCTTTAGTCTGTCTCCAAGCTACTGGTACGGGCCTAACGCCAAACTGACTACTGGTACCGGACTGTTACGGTATCGACACCGTCGCTGGAGTATAGAGTGGCGATTTCAGCGCCATCTACGGTCTGCACTCCAACTCCCGGATAGTTGGTGCTATGCAGACACGCCATCTGTTAGTTGTGGCGCTGTATAGGTGAAAGGCTCCGGTTTCCTGCCTCAGTTAGCAAGTGAGGTCGATGAGGATGACTTCTGGTGGGTGGCGTATCGAGATCAACGCCATCTAGGTTGTTGCTACAATTTTCAATGTAAATTTCCCAGTGGAAGGGTGTTATCCTAGGACCACCTAGAATACTGCCTGTCTGGCTATTGACGTTTTATGTTCACAGAGGTGACATAAGGAGGCGATTGTGCTGAGGAGGGCAGTTCCCATTGGGCAGTCCAAGAACTCTTGACTTTATCCTGAGAGGATTACGGGCCGCCGTCGGTTAGAGCAGTGTGTTAGCTGCGTGCAGTGTTGTATGGACCAACGTACCCGGGACTGGCCAGTAAGAGTTACGAGACGACAGTGGTGCGTCTCTTGAGAAGTGCTGCATGTGAGCGACTAGAGACTTCTACCAGGGTGCTAGCTACCCCTATATTGGACTATTTGAGACCCCTGTCACCGTGTGGCTGAAACCCTCTGGCAGTTTGTATCTAGAGAGCAGTGGTGGGGTATTGGCACATCGTACAGATACGTTGTGTGTGGACTGGCCCATGTTGAAGGTGAACTCGCCAGTGTTTGCCATTAGGTGTGGACGACAAGTACCTGGAAAGGGGATTCGCCGGGATTCGATAAACATCGTCGATGTATTGTGTCCTGAGTGAAAGAGACACTATTGTAAATATGTGTAGTAATACCTTATTATAATATATTTATATATATATTGTGGTGAAGGTGATAAAAACGTGCATAGAATGTAACATGAAGGTAGATTACCAACAGAGCTTTCAATGCCAACTCTGTTCAGCAGCCATACACAAAAAATGTGCCAACATGACTAATAATTCAAGGAGAAATGGTCCCAGTGACCACTCTGTGTACTGGCTCTGCAAAAAGGATGATGTAACTTTTTTGTAGATGATGGAAATCCTGGATAAAACTCCCGCTGAAAACACAGAATTACTAATAAATGCCTGCATAGCAATTTCTAATGTCTTCAAACAAACTGTACATGACACCAAGGTACAACCAGATGCGGAAAAGAGCTCGGAGTCAGAGCGGGACGGACGCCTGAGAGAGCGCGGAGTCGGGACGCCTGAGCAGAGCGCGGAGTCGGGGACGCCTGAGCAGAGCGCGGAGTCGGGGACGCCTGAGCAGAGCGCGGAGTCGGGGACGCCTGAGCAGAGCGCGGAGTCGGGGACGCCTGAGCAGAGCGCGGAGTCGGGGACGCCTGAGCAGAGCGCGGAGTCGGGGACGCCTGAGCAGAGCGCGGAGTCGGGGACGCCTGAGCAGAGCGAGGAGTCGGGGACACCTGAGCAGAGCTCGGTGTCACAGGCCCCGGAGCAGAGCACAGTGTCGAGGACGCCGCAGCAGAGTGCGGTCCCTGGCAAAGGGAAACAAACAAATCAAGGCCCCAAAATCTGTTGGTATTACAAATGGGCAACCTGTAAGCATGGGGAATCGGGAAGAACAAATGGAACATGTAAGTACGATCACCCTAGAATGTGCAGAAACCTTCTCAATACAGGTAAATGTACCAAAAGCTGTGAATTATTTCACCCGGAAATTTGCAAGAACTCTTTGGACAGGAAAGAGTGCTTCAATGCCGAATGTCCAGCTTTTCATATAAGAGGTACCAGGCAAATATAACCGACAGACCGACACTATGAAAACAGCCACTACCCATCGACTGGGATGATTTTTTAGCAAGAGGAGGAGGAGAAGAATGGCTAAAAATAACCAGACTCTACCACCAACGCGGTCAAATGCTAGAGAGGACGCAAACACAGTGGCCTCCTTACCAGAACCTCAGATATTAACACCAAGTAAAGCATCCAGCACTTCCACCAACACGATAACATCATTTATATTTGCCAACATCCAGGGTATAAAAACACGCAAATCCAACAAAGTTCATTTTATAGATGGTCTTCTTCATGAGGCAAATGCAGTGTTTGCAGCCCTAACGGAAACTCACACAAAGGACTACCTTGATGGTGAAATATGGATCTCAGAGTACAATCTTTTCAGATGTGATAGGAAACACCGGCTTCAGGGTGGGGTCAGTCTCTACATCAAAGACGCACTCATATGTACTGAGCTGCTAAACACCTCAAATAATATGGTGGAAGTGCTGATAATCAAAATAGAGATCCTAAATATAGTTATTGTCCTTGTATATACGTCACCAGAGGCAAACCCTCAGCAGTTTAAAGACCAACTAATGAAAATAGAACACTGCTTGGAAAACCTCACAAATCCAGCCCCAAACATCATCCTGCTTGAGGACTTCAACCTACGGCACCTGAAATGGAAGCACCTGGCTAATACAGTAATATCAGAAAGAATACCAGGAAGTAGCCTAAATGAACAGGCACATGCAAATGACCTGCTATGGATGTGCGACAGGTTTGCCTGAAACCAGCAAATAGTAAAACCAACTAGGAAGGAGAACACGCTGGACCTCATTTTCACTAGTAATGATGAATTGATCAGGAACATAATGATTACAAATACCTGTTACTCAGATCACAACTTAATTGAATTTCTGACAACCATGGGGAATAGACCTTCAAAACCAGTCCAGATTCCCGGTGGAGGAGATTTCAGCAAATTCAACTTCAATAATAAACAGATAAACTGGGAAGAACTGCTAGAAAATGCAAACCTGAACCAGTGCCTGGAAAAAAAATAAGCTCAGTAGCACTAGAAATATGTTCAAACCGTATATTCCTATGAAAAAAGAGAAAGAGATGCAGATTGGAACGGGAACGTCGTTCCCTATATAGGCGAAGGAAACGAATCGCGGAACAACTTGAGAGTCGCACCCTGTCTCAAGAACGGCGAAGGAGGTTAGGTAGAGAAATAGAAACAATTGAACTCAAGCTATAAGAATCATACAAAACCCAGGAGAGGCAAAGAGAGCAAAAGGCCATCAGTGAAATAGAGAGAAATCCGAAATATTTTTTCTCCTATGCAAAATCAAGATCAGAAACCACATCTAGTATCGGGCCCCTGCGAAAGGGAGATGGAACTTTCACCGATGACAACAAAGAAATGAGCGAGTTACTGAGGAAGCAGTACGACTCTGTTTTCAGCGAGCCATTAAACGCACTAAAGATTGATAACCCAAATGAATTTTTCATGGATATGATACCAACATCAAATCACACATCAACCGTCACCCTATTCCCACTGGATTTTGTTCAAGCCATAAACAGTATGCTTATGCACTCTGCACCAGGCCCGGATTCTTGGAACTCCATATTCATCAAGAACTGTAAAAAAACACTATCGCAGGCCCTTTACATTCTGTGGAGACAAAGCCTAGATGCTGGCGTTATCCCTGACATACTAAAAACAGCAGAGATAACACCACTCCGTAAAGGAGGAAATAAGGCAGAGGCAAAAAATTACAGACCGATAGCACTAACATCGTACATCATAAAAATTTTGGGAGAGTGCTAAGAAGTATGATCACAAAATACATGGAATCACAGCATCTCCATAACCCCGGACAACATGGTTTCAGAACAGGGCGCTCTTGCCTGTCGCAGTTGCTGGACCACTATGATATGGCATTAGATGCTATGGAAGACAAGCAAAACGCTGATGTAATTTACACAGATTTCGCAAAAGCTTTTGATAAATGTGACCATGGTGTTATTGCTCATAACATGCGTTCAAAGGAATTACCGGAAAAATGGGCAGATGGATCTACAATTTCCTGACTAACAGAACCCAATGTGTAATAGTCAACAAAATAAAATCCAGCCCATCATCCGTGAAGAGCTCAGTCCCCCAGGGTACTGTGCTTGCTCCAGTACGTTTTCTCATCCTCATATCGGACATAGACAAGAACACAACCTATAGCACGGTATCATCCTTTGCAGATGACACCATGATCTTCATGAGAGTAGGCAATATAGAGGACACGGCAAACCTCCAATCAGATGTAGATCAGGTCTTTCTATTGACCTGATCTGAGGGAGCCGGTCGGCCGAGCGGACAGCACGCTGGACTTGTGATCCTGTGGTCCTGGGTTCGATCCCAGGCGCCGGCGAGAAACAATGGGCAGAGTTTCTTTCACCCTATGCCCCTGTTACCTAGCAGTAAAATAGGTACCTGGGTGTTAGTCAGCTGTCACGGGCTGCTTCCTGGGGGTGGAGGCCTGGTCGAGGACCGGGCCGCGGGGACACTAAAGCCCCGAAATCATCTCAAGATGATTTTGTAGCCCTCAAGATGGGCTACAAAAAATAATATGGTTTTTAACGAAAATAAGTTCCAGCTCATGCGCTACGGAAAAAATGAAAATATAAAAACGGAAACCACGTACAAATCTCAGGCAAATCATTACATAGAACGAAAAGGCAATGTAAAGGATCTGGGTGTACTCATGTCGGAAGACCTTACCTTTAAAGAACACAATAAAGTAGCCGTCACAACTGCAAGAAAAATGACAGGTTGGATAACAAGAACTTTTCACACTAGAGATGCTATACCGATGATGATACTTTTCAAAACGCTTGTGCTCTCTAGAGTGGAGTACTGCTGCACAATGACAGCTCCTTTCAAAGCTGGAGAAATTGCTGACCTGGAGAGCGTGCAGAGATCCTTTACTGCTAGAATCCACTCAGTAAAACATCTAAACTACTGGGACCGATTAAAGAGCCTAAATCTGTATTCCCTTGAGCGCAGGCGGGAGAGATACATAATAATCTATACGTGGAAAATAATTGAGGGGCTGGTCCTAAACCTGCATACAGAAATAACATCACATGAGACCAGAAGACATGGCAGGATGTGCAGAATACCCCCGTTGAAAAGCAGAGGTGCAACAGGTACTCTGAGAGAGAACTCTATCAACATCAGAGGCCCGAGACTGTTCAACACGCTTCCGCTACACATAAGGGGCATAACTGGCCGACCCCTCACAGTGTTCAAGAGAACTGGATAAGCACCTCCAAAGGATGCCTGATCAACCAGGCTGTGACTCATACGTCAGGCTGCGAGCAGCCGCGTCCAACAGCCTGCTTGATCAGTTCAGCAACCTGGATGCCTGACCGACGACCGGGCCGCGGGGACGCTGAGCCCCGGAAGCACCTCAAGGTAACCTCAAGGTAAGGTATTAATATATTGGTGAAGGTGTAATTGTGTGTTGTTTATCCCGCACCCTCCTTTATTCTTTGCACTACTACTTGCCTCGGCCAATTTCTTGAAATTGGCCGAAATAACTTCGGCCAATAAAAATAAATTGGTGAAATAACACCGACTTGGGGTTGGATATAGAAGAAGAGGTTATAACAGCAAGAACCCGGTTATTGGCCCGTAGTGGCCGTAGCCTGGGCCTAACACCAAGCTGGAGCAACTGGACATGCAGCCTCCAGCAACTCCCTGAGCCAATGTATAGTACCCACTACCACTGACTACCACTCTGCTCCTCATGTCTACAACAGGACACAGTACCATACATTACCAGATGACTTTCTTTTGTCCCTCGATGCCTTCTTCACAACTGCATAATTCAGGATTCTAGAGGTTTCACTTCAATCCCAAGACGCATTGCTGTTGGCCATGTCGTGGTATAATGGTTTAGGGCGTTTGCATGAGAGTACCCAGAGTGCAGGTTCGAATCCTCCTTCTTCCTACTGATTTCCTCATTAATACATAACATTAATGGGATTTCTTTGTGCAATTGAAGTGTTGCTAATAGTTCGGACAAAATGCTAATGTTACTGAAACAATGCTGTTAATTCTGAAGGAATGTGAAAAATACTGAAACTATTAACTAATACTAAAACAATTATTTCAAAAAATAATTTATCATAACTGAGTGGATAGAGATTCTGTCTCTATAAGGTCCGTGGTTTGAGTCTCGCAGAGTCCACGAAAATGACATTAAACAATGCTAATAGTGCTTAAAATGATATAAATAATAATGTTAAAACAAAGCGAATAATGCTGAGACTATCTGAATAATGCTGAAACAATGTGTATAATACTGGAACAATGCTACTAATAGTTAAACAATGCTTAAATGATGATAAATACTTATATTACTAATAGACGCTAATAAAATTGAAACTCCGCTAATAATTCCTAAACGATGCTAATGATACTGAAACTATGCTAATAATTCTGAAGCAATGCTACTAATTCGGCATTTTTGTAATAATACAAAGATAATGCAAATTGTACTGAACTAATTTTAATAATACTAAAAACAATGCAAATAATACTTAAACAAAACATTAATGCTTTAGACAATGATGATAATAATACTTAAACAATGCTAATAATGCTAATAGCTGAAACCTTGCTAATGATTTTGAAACAATGCTATTAATTCAGAAACATTGTTAAAACATTGACACTCTAATAATGCTGAAAGAATGCTAACTATACTTAAACAATGCTAATAATGCTGAAACAATGCTAATAATGTTGAAACCCTCCTAATAATACTGAAACGATGCTAATAATTCTGAAATATGCAAATAATGCTGAGGCAGGGTAGGGTGTGTGTGTGTGTAGGGAGGCAGGTGTGTGAGTGTGTGTAGGGAGGCAGGGGCGTGTGTGTAGGTAGGGAGGCAGGTGTGTGAGTGTGTGTAGGGAGGCAGGGGCGTGTGTGTTTGTGTGTAGGTAGGGAGGCAGGGGCGTGTGTGTTTGTGTGTAGGTAGGGAGGCAGGTGTGTGTGTGTATAGGGAGGCAGGGGCGTGTGTGTTTGTGTGTAGGTAGGGAGGCAGGTGTGTGTGTGTGTGTGTATAGGGAGGCAGGGGCGTGTGTGTTTGTGTGTATGTAGGGAGGCAGGTGTGTGTGTGTGTGTGTGTATAGGGTGGCTGGGGCGTGTGTGTGTGTATTCACCTAGTTGTATTCACCTAGTTGTGTTTGCGGGGGTTGAGCTTTGCTCTTTTGGCCCGCCTCTCAACTGTCAATCAACTGTTTACTAACTGCTTTTTTTCCACACCACACACACACACACGCACACCCACCCAGGAAGCAGCCCGTGACAGCTAACTAACTCCCAGGTACCTATTCACTGCTAGGTAACTAGGGGGCATTCAGGGTGAAAGATACTTTGCCCATATGTTTCTGCCTGGTGCGGGAATCGAATCCGCGCCACAGAATTACGAACCCTGCACGCTATCCACCAGGCAACCAGGCCCCTTGTGTGTAAGGAAGCTCGGGCTGTGTGTGTGTGTGTGTGTGTGTGTGTGTGTGTGTGTGTATGCGTAGTGGGGCTAGGGCATGTGTGTATGTGTAGGGCGGCTGGTGTGTGTGTGTGTGTTTGTGTGTGTAAGGAGGCTGGATCATGTGTATGTGTGTGTGTGAATTGAGGTGTGTGTGTGTGTGTAGGGAGGCTCGAGCCGGTGTGTATACTCACCTATTTGTGCTTGCGGGGGTTGAGCTTTGGCTCTTTGGTCCCGCCTCTCAACTGTCAATCAACTGGTGTACAGATTCATGAGCCTACTGGGCTCTATCATATCTACATTTGAAACTGTGTATGGAGTCAGCCTCCACCACATCACTTCCTAGTGCATTCCATTTATTAACTACTCTGACACTGAAAAAGTTCCTTCTAACGTCTCTGTGGCTCATGTGGGTACTCAGTTTCCACCTGTGTCCCCTTGCTCGCGTCCCACCAGAGTTGAATAGTTTGTCCTTGTTTACCCGGTCAATTCCCCTGAGGATTTTGTAAGGTGTGATCATGTCTCCCCTTACTCTTCTGTCTTCCAGTGTCGTAAGGTGCATTTCCCGCATGTGTGTGTGTGTGTGTGTGTGTGTGTGTGTGTGTGTGTGTGTGTGTGTGTGTGTGTGTGTGTGTGTGTGTGTGTGTGTGTGTGTGTGTGTGTAGGAAGGCTGGGCCGTGTGTACTCAACTCGTTGAAGTCGCCTAGTTGCGGAGGTTGAGCTTTGGCTCTTTGGTCCCGCCTCTGAACCGTCAATCAACTGATGTACAGATTCCTGAGCCTACTGGGCTCTGTCATATCTACTTTTGAAACTGTGTATGGAGTCAGCCTCCACCACATGACGAAAAGTTCCTGCTAATGACTCTATGGCTCATTTGGGTACTCAGCTTCCACCTGTGTCCCTTTGTTCGTGTACCACCCCTGTTAAGTAATCCATCCTTGTCTACCCTGTCAATTCCCCTGAGAATTTTCTATGTGGTGATCATGTCGCCCCTAGCTCTTCTGTCTTCCAGCAACGTGAGGTGCAGTTCACGTAATCTGTCACGTAATCACGTTCACGTAATCATCTATCCTCCTCTGCCCTGATCCTCCTCATAATTTTTGCATCATCAGCAAACATCGAGTGGAACGAGTCAGTTCTATCTGGGAGATCATTTACGTATATCAGAAACAGTATAGGTCCAAGGACTGATCCCTGTGGGACTCCACTTGTGACTCCCCTCCACTCCAAGACCTCACCCCTCACGGAAACTCGCTGTGTCCTGCTGCTTAGGTACTCTCTTATCCAGTAAAGTACCTTCCCTGTCACTCCTGCCTGCATCTCCAGTTTGTGCACTAGTCTGTTATGTGGTACTGTGTGAAAAGCTTTCTGGCAGTCCAGGAATATGCAGTCTGCCAGCCCTCTCTCTCTCTTGTCTGATTCTTGTTGCCTGGTCTTAGAACTCAATTAATTCTGTTAGGCATTATTTTCCATCTCTAACCCCATGCTGATGTTGTGTTACAAAGTTCTTCCTCTCCAAATGTTTCACTAGCTTTTATCGCACAATCTTTTCCATCATCTTAGCATGTAATGTAAGTTAGGGACAATGGCCTGTAGTTCAGTGCCTCCAGCCTATCACCCTTCTTGTATATTGGGACAACATTGGCCGTCATCCAAATTTTTGGCAGTTCACCTGTTGTGAGTGACTTGGTGTTCACTAAGGAGAGTGGTAGGCCAGAGCTTCTGTCCTTTCCTTTAGAATCCATGGTGAGATTCCATCCAGGCTAGTAGCCTTTGTCACGTCCAAATCTAGCAGATGCTTCCACCTTCTCACTAGTAATCACAAACTCCTCTAGTGGTGTCTGGTTTGATGTTCCCTCCCTTATCTCTGTGACTTCTCTTTGCTCTGAGATGACGACTTTTTGGAATTTCATACTGAATTCCTCGCACACTTCTTTGTCCTTTGTAGTGAATCTTTCTGTCCCAATTCTTTGTTTCATTACCTGTTCCTTAACTGTTGTTTTCCTCCTGATGTGGCTATGCAGCAGTTTGGGTTGAGTCTTTGCCTTGCTCGCTATGTCATTTTCATATTGCCTCACTACCTCTCTTCTCACTCTGACGTATTCATTGCTGGCGCTCTGGTATCTATCTCTGCTCTCTAGTGTTCTGTTGTTTCTATAGTTTCTCCATGCCCTTTTACTTAGTTGCTTTGTTAGCTTACAACTCTGGTTAAACCATGGGTTTCTCATCTCCATTTCCTTTTATTCCTTTTGGAATGGGACGAACTTGTCTGCTACCTCCTTATACTTCTGTGTGATGTAGTCCATCATGTCTTGAACCGTCTTTCCTCTGAGGTCTGTTTCCCAAGCTATTTCAGTTAGGAATTTTCTCATCTCCCATTAGTTTCCCTTCTGGAATGCCGGCCTCTTGCTTTCTGGTCCCTTCCTTGAGTACATTAACCTTCTTCGACCAGATACTCAAACAACAGTACACTGTGATCACTCATACCCACGGGGACTTCAAGACCGGTTTCCCTTATGTCTGAATCGTTCAGAGTGAATACTAGGTCGAGTCTTGCTGGTTCATCATTGCCTCTCATTCTCGTGGGACCCTTGACATGCTGACATAAAAAGTTTCTAGTCGTCACCTCCAGCAGTTTCAGTCTCCATGTTTCCTCACCTCCATGTGGTTCCCTGTTTTCCCAATCTACCCTTCCATGATTAAAGTTCCCCATTATGAGCAGATGGGATCGATTTCTATAGGCAGCAGCGGCTGCTCTCTCAATGATAATGTTAACTGCCATGTTGTTTCTGTCATACTCATGCCTGGGTCTTCTTTCATTTGGTGGTGGGGATATATATCACTGCTACTACTACTCTTGGTCCTCCCATCGTCATGGTTCCTGTTATGAAATCTCTGAACCCTTCGCAGCCCGGAATAACCATCCCTCGAAACCCCATTCCTTTCTCAGCAGTAGAGCCACTCCGCCTTCTCCCCTTCCTTCCCTCTCTTTCCTTATTACAGTGTAGTCCTGGGAAAGCACCGAATTCGTTATGATTCCTGAGATACCTGGTTGATACCTGGTTGATGGGGTTCTGGGAGTTCTTCTATTCCCCAAGCCCGGCCCGAGGCCAGGCTCGACTTGTGAGAGCTTGGTCCACCAGGCTGTTGCTTGGAGCGGCCCGCAGGCCCACATACCCACCACAGCCCGGCTGGTCCGGAACTTCTCTTAGAACACAGTCCAGTTTTCTCTTGATGTCCACGGTTGTTCCGGTAATATTTCATATAGTTGCTGGGAGGATGTTGAATAACCGCGGACCTCTGATGTTTATACAGTCCTCTCTGATTGTGCCTATGGCACCTCTGCCCTGAGCTCTGCTCTGAGAGTTTTGTTTCTGTGAGTCCAATTACATCTGGTTTACTTCTTGTGTTCTTTCCCTAAGTTCACTAGCCTTGTTTGTAATCCCATCTATGTTCGAGTACATGACCATGAAGCTGACTCTCTTCTGTCCATTCTCAGTTTCTGTTGATTCCACTGGAGTTGGGGGCAAGGGATGTCTGGGATGAGTGAGCCTAGGATGGAGGACCTGGAGGGGTCTGGAGAGTGAGGGGGGATGGGAGGATCTGGAACAGGGGGGGCTAGGGGGGGTCTGACATGATGCGGCTGAGGGGGTCCGGGGTTGGGGGTTAGTTGGGGCATGGGATGGGGGAGCTAGGGGGGCATATGGTGGGAGGTTATGGGTTGGGGTATGCAGGGTAGACTGGGGTGGGTTGACAGGGAGGTCAGGGGTTGGGGAGGGGAGGGGAGCCTGGGGAGGGGGGCCAGGACGGCGATGGGTGAGGTAGGGAGGAGAGGTTGGAGTGGGGAAACTGGGAAGGGTACAGGCTGGAGAAACAGGAAAGGGCATGGGTTGCAGGAACAGTGAGGATCTGGGGTAGGGGTTGGGGAAGAAAAAGGGCATGGGGAGAACATGGGAGGGTCTGGGGTCAGGGAACATGGGGGGCATGGTCTGAAGAGGGACTTTACTGTCTGGCGAGGTGCAGGTGATTGGTGGGGGATGGCTGAGGGGTTGGTTGGTGGTAGGTTTCCGTTACAATCCGTTACAATATATTGAATTAAATTTATGCATTTATTATTGGAGAGCCATAAGCCACTGGTTCTCTGATCTTTAACTTAAATTTTGGTCCTTCGTAACATTTAATATAATTTCCTTATAGAACTAAATTCTCCCCCCCCCCATCTTTTGCTCGACTTTGAACTGGATAGACCAACATATTAATATAAATAGCTAATTTATATAACCAGTGTAAATTCAAAATATTTTATGGTCCAGTACATCAAATTAAATTACTGGTTCTATATAATCTATTATAACTCAACTAACCAATCACTGACCCTGATCATATTTTATTCCTAATTAAGCAGTATTGTCAGGTACTAGGCTACATATTCATTATTATTTACGACAACCAGTAGACTGCCACACACATATTATAGCCTAACCTAATTATTTATACATTATTAATTTATTGACTAATGCCACTTTCTACATTTGGAATTAGTGGGGTCATAGCCAGCTACCCACAGTACTTAAGCCTATACCTCACACAGAGTGAGGATATTTAAATCTCCTGGAGCAGCTGCTCAGAATTTATGATAATCCTGTGTTAATATATATGTTAAATTGGTCACACCATTTAACCATTATCGATCTTGGTGGTAACACCACCTATATTCATTTTTCGCCAGACTATTTCGGGAAAACCTGTCACGAGAGTCTAGGGGCATATGTGGCCAGGAGATAAATTAATACAATTACTCATCACAGGAGATTGTGGCTAGAATGCCAACATTAATTGCATATATTTAACATTCTTACGCATTTACTTCGTACAAGTATATATTTCATATATATCAAAACTATAAAAATCTAAAAAACATAGCACTGCTATATATACAAACATTTTTGCACATCATTTACTGTATTGTAGAGGCGGTCGCCTTTGGGGTATGAGACGACCGACCACATGGTAATCAACTTACACAGAAATAGGTATAAAACAGGGAAGACAGTTGCTCACCTCGAGCTGAAGTCTTCTCCGGGCGGATGAAGCAATGCGACGGCTTCTCAGGGGCGAGGATGGGCGAGGTCCAATCGTAACTAGCCAATACGGGTGCCGAATAACCAATCATTCGGGAGGCGTCGTTCACAGGTCCAGCTGTGGTCAGGTGCAGTTCTCGTCTCTGCCCCTCTGCCTCGTCCGGGCATGCGCGTGGGTGGTGCGCAGACGCACGGCGTAGAAATGCTGTCTACCAATCAGGAACACCTAACATAAGATATTCCTGCTGGCGGACACTTTGAATGTGGTTCCCTCTGCATTCCCCCCCCCCCTCGTCCCTATAAAACAAGGGGTGTATTAGAAACTCAATTTAGACTTAGTATGTCCCTTTGGAATGGATCCTCCACCGGCTTCACATTGAGGGGTGGAATGGTATATATATAGCAATGGAAGAGAATGTCTCTGGTTTAACAAAAATAATATATTGGGATTGGTTTATTATTTACACATTTATGATTTACACATTGGCATAATACTGTTCACTGGTTCTTTCAACAATAAACCAAGGTGGTGTTTAACATATTATTTTAATTATAAGATCCCATTTAATACCCATATGCAATTACTTCTTTGCATCCCATCACTTACATATGGATACTTATGATTATATTGTCTTTGGATTAAATTAGATATCATTTTCCTGATTTCAATTTCCTATATTCACAATTAGTTGGTATTTATACTTTGTACACACACACTCTACACTAGACGACTTTTTTTAACATAAGATTGAATATGCCTACTTCCCCGATGTAGGCAGGGCAAGAAAGGGTTATTACCCCTGCTTCGGATGCTACCGGTGCTGTAGATTCCAGTAGCAGTCGCTCCCTTGGTATTTCCTTCAGTATTTCTATTTGTTGGGTTTCTGGCCTTTCCCCTACGACCACACTAAAATACGTATTTGGGAAGATATTAAGCCACTCTCTGAGCATTGCTTCATTTCTCGTAAACCTCGCACGTGCATTGGTTGTGAGAACCCACAATGTTCTTGGAGGTCTGTCAGTGTTGTGTAGTATAGTAAATCAGACTACCCCCCCCCCTCGCTGAGCACAAGGAAATGATTAAATTGCGGCGTACTGAAGCATGTGGGAGTATCTGTCTGAACACACCCCCTTTGTTCCTCCCTCTCCACTGGACCGGCTGTCTCCCAATCGAGACCGATGGGCCCCAGCGGCATAGTAGGGTTTGCATTCAGATATGTACCCAAAGTTTCCAAGTTGTCGGTAGCTGCATACCCATCTTCACTTGTATGGATACCCAGGGATATTGCCTATAACAATGGGGTTTCACAGCTCTGTGGATATTTCCTCGGATCTACATACGCCATGACTCCGCCCACAAAAAGATGGATTGGCACTGGTTGAAGGTCTTTTACCTGAAGAAGAATTTTCTTCATAGCATAGATTGGTAGTAGGATGTCCTCACCGGATGTTAGTTCACCCTTAAGCAGGGGTTATCTTGAGGTTATCTTGCGATGATTTCGGTTTTTTTAATGTCCCCGCGGCCCGGTCCTCGACCATGCCTCCACCCCCAGGAAGCAGCCCGTGACAGCTGACTAACACCCAGGTACCTATTTTACTGCTAGGTAACAGGGGCATAGGGTAAAAGAAACTCTGCCCATTGTTTCTCGCCGGCACCTGGGATCGAACCCAGGACCACAGGATCACGAGTCCAGCGTGCTGTCCGCTCGGCCGACCGGCTCCCGAGTCAACACCAAAACCAAGTACAGTACTGTACTGCACCTACTAACTGAAAACACCACAGACATACCATGGTGCCTTGTACATTACCATTAGAATTTAACACTTGACGGTTTCAAAAGATACAGACCACTGAAAACGTGTGTAGCTAAAGCCAGCCTCAGTCGTATGGATTTTGAACCAATTGGTACCAAGTATGTTATTGCAGTCACCAACCTGTAGCTGTTTGTAAACCAGACAAAATGTGAAATTACTATTTATTTGTCATGGTCACAGCACATAATGCTTAATAATGTTACCAATACTGTACCAATACAGGGTAATTTTGTCCAATGGTGGGAGGCATTATCCCTATTATTCCTGTGGTAGATAAATGGAAATAATTATAGTTAATTTAACCTGGTCGGATATGTCAGGTAGATGACCTAAAAGAAATTTTATGCGCGAGCACTGAAAATGAAATAGGAAACAATATAAAAACAAATACGCTCTAGATGATGATATGGGACCCCAGTCTACTTGCCTAGAAAAATGTTTCTAAAAACAGTGTTTGACCAAGTCTAATGCTCTTCAAAATAGGCTCTTGGACCTGGCACGTGGTGCTAGTGGTTGACAGCAGACTTGCACATCACCCCAGGTAGTAGCATCAAAAATTGGTAATTACAGTACAGTATACTGTACTGTACCGTACTTCTTTCAAGCCCTCACGCTTATACCTCACACTTGTTGTAAGATTTTATATTTGTTAAACAAATAAAGCATATTGTGAAATTTCTAATGCTGCAACACATGTTGATGAGACCATACACTAGAAGGTGAAGGGACGACGACGTTTCGGTCCGTCCTATACCATTCTCAAGTCGATTGCAACACATTATGTGTAAGATAGAGATACAGACAGATATATAGATTATACAATTCATTTTGTCAGGGAGAAGAAGCCTGTGTATATCTATATTCCTTAAGCTTATATCGAGCACCCCCCCATGGTCCAACTACTGACCCTCCCCAGGATGCAACTCCACAACAGTTGCCTAACTCCCGGGTACTTGTTTATTGCTATTGTCATTTTCTGTACTTCAGGAATTAATGGTAGATATGAAAAGACACAAAACTCCTTAGTAAGCATGCTTATCTGTTCTATTTATAATGACAGTTTATATATTTGGAACACAAGTGGCCTGATAGCAAGTTACACATATTCATGCAATGAAAATTGCATTACAGTATATAATGATACAAAATATATAATAGATTTACTATTTTCTTTTTAAGATTTTCCATGGTATCTATGTTAAGAACACCTTTTATCCATATGCAGGCGATGAGTCACAATAACGTGGCTAAAGTATGTTGACCAGACCACACACTAGAAGGTGAAGAAGAAGGGGTGTCGTTGACCCTGAAATGGCTATCGAAAAAAGCCACATCCCAAGTTGAGGGCGCCCGAAATAAACCTGTGGAGCCTCGCGGGCCCTCCCAAGCATATAGATTCGCTGGGCAGCTCGTTTCCCAGCTAGAGATGGAGTCTGTTGGGACTCCTGTGCCCATGATTCCCGTGAGCATAGGTGCTACCTCCCCTGGAAGTTCCATTTGACTTGAATTGGACTGATTTTCAAAAAACTTTGATAAAATGATCCATCTTGAAAAAATAGTCGTGCCCTGGGCCCTTGCTGGAACCCCTGGCTCCATTTGTTTGTGTTCCAATTCGTAGTCGGTGTAATCGGAAGATGAAACCTTAGTTCACATGGTGTTGTCGGCATGTAGGTCTGTAATGAACAGTGTCGTAACAGTAAGGAGGGCATTTAATTAAACTATTCCCGGCGTGTGTTCTTACACTATGGACATATATACTCAGGCTTAGAATGTATATTTACAACGGTTGCTCCCACACAGCCTCCACACAACCACTCCGCACACTTATCACTCTGCACCATAAATTTTCCGTCATATGCCCGCCTACATATACAATAAAGATCTTCTTACGGTAATGATGCTGTTTCCGGAACCTGCACCATGTGCTGCTTAAATCTAATCACCCAGTCTGGACATATATGGTCCTTACATTTCTTTAATCTGTCGTGAGGTCACGCTGGAGTTTAACCCTGAATAAACAAGATGAAAATTCATGAATTATGATCCCGGGCTCTTCCATTGCGGCGATAGTTTCTTGCTCTGCCCCTTTACCTGCGTGGTATCCAGCAGGTAAACCAGGTCACCTATTTCATAGACCTGTAACCGTGCCCTCAGGTCGTAATCTTTCTTCATTCGTTCTTGGGTAGATGATAGGGATTTCCGGGCTTGCTCGTGTGCCTTTTCTATTTCCCTTTGCAACTGTGCTAAGTAAGGCATCGCGTCTTGGGGAGGTTGCCTCTCCCAGGGATACATCAGATCTATTGGCTGGTTACTTTCTCGGCCAAGCATTAATTTATTAGGGGTGAATCCGATCTGTCGATTCACTCTGGACCTAATTGCCCTCGCTATGTATTGAACGCAGACATCCCAACTGTCATGTTGAGAACTGGCATAACACCGCAATGCATCCATGATGGTCCTGTTCTACACTTCTACCTGGCCATTTGCTGACGGCTTTTATGCTGTGGTACGAGCTTTGTGGATGTGCATCATCTCGCAAAGTTTAGTAAACAAGTCACTCTCAAAGTTTCTCCCTTGATCGGTAAATATCTCAAAAGGATACCCAAACCGGGTGAAGAATCCGTCGAGCGCCACTCTAGCCGTATCCTCTGCAGTCTGGGATGGTAGTGGTACGCACTCGATCAATTTGGTAAATTTATCTACCATCACCAAGAGGTATTCGTTGCCCCTCCGGGTCTTGGGCAGTGGTCCCAAAAAGTCCAGGTGTACACTCTATTGGTGCACCCGCATGGTACTTGAGTAACTCATGCCTGCTGGACTTGGATGCTTTTTTGTTTATACTGCAGAGGTGGCATGAGGCCACATAATTAGCAACCTGGGTTGTTAGCCCGTACCAAAAATATCTTGATTTGACTCTCCATTGTACGATTCCTGTCTTGATGGCCCATGTCGGGTATATCATGGCATAAACTCAATACTTCATGTCTCAAGCTATTATGGATGAATAAAAGTTTTTGGGCCGCTCCGTCCTGATCTACCTTATGTCACCACCAAAGGGCATTCTAAAAAATACAGACCTCTTTGTTTAGCCAGTAATATTTCATGGCGGGGCTGGCTCCGAATAGGTCACTTTCTGTAGGATGATGGCCTCCTACCCATGCTCTCACCATACTCATGTCTGGGCCTTCCTCCGTCTGCTCTTGCAACTCAAGTAGAGGCATTCCGTATCTGTCTGCTGTGGTCCTGGTGATAATTTGAATATTTACTGCCTTTAGGAGGACTGCATCCCGTCCCTTGCCTGATGTGTCCTCTAACTCTCTTTGATCCTTACCCCCGGGTCCCATGGACATACAACCAAGTTGTTGTTTTCCGACCACCAGTCTGGAGAAGGAGGCTTGGTACTTGGTGCTGTGTCTGACTGTCGCCCGAGCCTGAACACTACACGCACAATCAAACGACCTTGTAGCTAGTGGGACTACGTCGTCTACTGCTTCTTGAAACGTTGCCCAGTTCTGGTGTGCCCTGAGACAATAAAAACAGGCTCCGCACAGCATGTCTTGTACGGGGATGTCATGACAAAAGTGTGTGCATAACTGCTGGGTGTCCCCTTCCCTTGACAATGAGTCCGCATTGGTGTGTTTGTTTCCCGCCCTGTGTTGGATCTTTAAGTCAAACTGACTTAGCTCTTCCAACCAACGAGCAAATTGGCCTTGGGGATTCTTGAACCTAGTCAACCATACCGAACTGCCATGATCAGTGTTAACAGTAAAAGGCCGGACCTAGAGATAATGCCGAAAAAACCTGGTGAACCTAACGACTGCCAATAACTCCTTTCTGGTAGTGCAATACCTTCTTGGTTCTGTGGATAATGCAAAGCTGGCTTAGCAATTACTTTTTCCTGTTCCTTCTGAACCTGTAGCAGCTCCACACCTATTGCTTAATCAGAGGCATTGGTATCCAGGTTATATGGGTCCTGTCCATTGGGTAGTCCCAAAACAGGAGCCGTAGTCAAAGCCGTCTTGATAGCCGCAAAGGCCTCTTGGTGCTTGCTTCCCCAATAAAATTTGTTTACTCCGGTTAATACATATAGAGGAGGAACGCTAGCTCCACAAATCCTTTTATACAGGCCCTGTGGTAGTTGGCTAATCCTAAGAATCGTTCCACGTCTTTGGATGACCTAGGGGTATGCCATCTCACCACTGCCTCTATTGCAGTGCTCACTACTGCCTCCCAATTTTAGCCCTGTCCGACTAACTATTCTACCCCAGAATTCGACACGCTTCTTAAACAGGGCACATTTTTGTGGCTTAAGGCGCAGGCCATATCTCCTGAATCTTTCAAAGACTTGTTCCAGGTTGGAGAAGTGACTCTGAAAAGACTCGCCTAGCACTAGGATATCATCCAAAAAGGCTAGCACGGTTCCCTAATTTAATTCTCGTAACACCAAATTCATGACTCTGGCATAGGTAGCTGGAGCATTACAAAGGCCGAAAGCCATTTTCTTGAATTCAAACAAACCATACCTGGTGATAAGTGCCGTCTTTTTCCGATCTTTCTCGGCTACCTTGATCTAATAGTATGCTGAATTCTCGTCTAATTTACTGAACCATTCGTTCCCTGCTAATGTGTCCAGACATTCATCAACTAGGGGAAGCGGGTACACATTTTTTATGGTACGGGAGTTCAGTTCACGTTAGTCCACACACCATCGAACCAAGGTATCCCTTTTCTTCACTAAAACTGGTGTCGATGTCCACTCAGACATTAACGGTTGGATAATACCTGCATTGAAAAACATGCGGGTGTTCGCCGTATTTTCTGTTTCACCAACCTGTCCTCTTAAAAAGAACGTCGCTTTTGGCCGTTTGCCCGTATGGCCGAATTTGGACGTAATTTCAAAATGAAAAAAATATGAAAATAAATTTGGATTTTTTTTTCAACAACAGTAAGTTAAGGGTCCTCTGATAGGTTAGGTGGGCAGGAAATTCTCATAAAGTTTCAAAACGTTATGAAAAACGTTAATTTAAAGTGTCCTCTCATAAGCTCTGCGCGTACGCCGGACGACTCAAATAGAAAACGGAACAGAACGTCACTTTTGTGAGTCGATTTCATTTCAAATTACGTCCAAATTTGGCCATATCGCGCAAACGAGCCAAAAGTGACGTTCTTTTTAAGAGGACGGGTTGGTTTCACAGGTCTGGCATTGCCTGTGTTGATGTGATGGGATACTTCATTAAAAGATCCCAGATCAAATTCACTTGCCGCAAAGACGTCTTGATATGTCAATAACAAGTGGGTCAGTTGGCTCACCTGTTCTCTTGTCAGGGTTTCTTCTATGTCCTGTAACATGCTAACCATACGGGTGGGTAGGTTGCCATGGGTTTCCTTTGGTGCCTCCCCTACCGACCTTACAGCCACCGCTGGACTAGAACTGGGTAAAACCTCCCAGGCCGCCTCTGCATTGGCCACATGCATTTGTCTCTTCAATATGATATTCCGGTCTGTTACATTAAGTACACAGATTCTCAAGGTTTTTCCCTTCTGGTACAGTGTGAGAATTACTGGCACGCTTCCATCGTCCAAGGGTTCCCCTATGTATTGGGGCATATTATTGTCCAGGTCACATGTGACGTTCGCGACCAAACACGGTGGGATGACCGTGTATTGAGACACTGCCACTTTAGCTATGCAAGGGTTAAGGCTGGGGTTAGGTGTACCTTCCTGTCCTAACTGCATATGAATATTTTGCCCTTGTCCTATCATCTGGGATTTGGCCAAGGCCACGCTGATGCCCTGACTTTTCATAAAATCCAGCCCCAGTAGCATGTTATATACAATTGGTGCCACATACACATTTACTTCAGATATCCCTCCTGCAATTAGTAATGTAACCGAGCCTACCAGCGTTCCCGCGAGGCGCAACAACCGCCTCGCGCTCCTCATGGCCACCCCTTTAGGGCCACGCGGTGGCCACATGTCCTGGTCACATACCTTGGCCTCCCCTTTGGGCCACGCTTGGACACATTCCCTGGCCACACCCTAGGGCCACACCTAGTCGACTCACGTGGGAGCGAGCTAGGTGTTCTTCAGCTTCAGTGCCTCAGCAAGTGAGGTTGTGACAGGGGGAGTGAAGGTAAAGAGAGTGGTAACGTGAGTACTCATTATAATGTAATGTAGTTACAGAGTCTCAGGACTGATGTTAATTCTGGTAACAGCTGTGTTGTCCCATAGTGCCTGCCAGGCGAGGGACGCAAGCTGAAAGGCAGCTGTCTGTACTGACGTCAAGGTGACTGTCTGCGTTGTGACGTGAGGGTGTATGTTATACACAGAACCACACATGTAGATGTATATAGATATATTTTGTGTGTAGACTGACTCGCGTAGGTAAACCAGTCAGTGTAGAGATTTTTTCCCATATGAGTGATTGTTGATCTGTAGATTCAATATATATCGTTCAGAGTCAAGATTAATGCCATGTTGCCGCATGTTAATTATATCATTTAAAAAATCTCACATACATATATATATATATATATATATATATATATATATATATATATATATATATATATATATATATATATATATATATATATATATATATATATATATATGTCGTACCTAGTAGCCAGAACGCACTTCTCAGCCTACTATGCAAGGCCCGATTTGCCTAATAAGCCAAGTTACTGAATTAATATATTTTCTCTAATTTTTTTCTTATGAAATGATAAAGCTACCCATTTCATTATGTATTAGGTCATTTTTTTTTATTGGAGTTAAAATTAACGTAGATATATGACCAAACCTAACCAACCCTACCTAACCTAACCTAACCTATCTTTATAGGTTAGGTTAGGTTAGGTAGCGAAAAAGTTAGGTTAGGTTAGGTTAGGTAGGTTAGGTAGTCGAAAAACAATTAATTCATGAAAACTTGGCTTATTAGGCAAATTGGCCTTGCATAGTAGGCCGAGAAGTGCGTTCTGGCTACTAGGTACGACATATATATATTTATATATATATATATTTATATATATATATATATATATATATAAATATATATATATATATATTAACATACAGCACAACTGGCTGCGGACAACCACAGCCGTTGTCCACTATAGAGGCCCCGTTACCTAATTTCCCACAACTCTGATAGCCTGTCGTCGCCCAGACGGAATCACAGTGAACCCCCTGGAAGAATGGTAGACAGTTTGGGTTGGGACTACACTTTCGTTTCAACAACTTAGCCATACCTATGTGTACTTCATGCTACACAAGCAGAGGAGCTGCTATCACCGGAAGCGGCCAAGTCACGTAAATACAGAGACCTTGAGCAACCACTACAATTTTGGTCCCATTGCCTCAGAGACAACTTGGTGCCTGGGGTAAAAGTTGCTGCTAGAGCTGTTTTGAGGAGTTGGGTCTAAGCTAATCGAACAACTAGAGACCCTAGAGCTGCCATTTTTTTTTTCTTCAGTCCGATGCGGCCTCAGTGTGGCTCCAGAGATGAAATGCGCGCTGCAATCCATGGTTCCCGCCCGCCCCATCTAGGAGCTTGGAGAAGCTAATACAACTGTGACGAGCGCCTGTAACCCTCATTAATCAATATTGTATTTTTTTTGTGTAATGACATTTTTAAATAAAGTTAGATAAATATACACAAATACGAAAAGAATAGGTGTGTAGGAGAAGAAAATATCAAGTGTTCAGTGAGGATCCCAAAGGTTGCTCTGAGTATTCGTATTTTCTTCTCCGAGGCTCCCCACATTGGCACCAGAGATGGTACCCTTCTATATATATATATATAAAAAAAAAATCTAATATATATATATATATATCTATATATATAATATATATATATATATTATATATCTATATATATATATATATTTATAATATATATATATATATTATAGTTATTACAGCAAGGTTCTACATTACATATCAGATTGTATCAAAAAAAAAATGAGCATTAGAGGACACAAAAATATTCGCTTCCTAGAGGATGTAGATTTCCTCGAACTCCTCCGACGTTGTGCCGGAACCGAGGATGCAGCGAGCATCCCCCTCTGGATCGCGACACTGGGGCGCTGGAAAAGAAAACTTGCCTCTCTAGGGCTATGTGGTGTCAATGAAGCAATATTATATATATATATAATATAGTATATATATAGTAATCTATATATATAGTCTATATAGTTAATATGTGTGTGTGTGTGCAACAAAGCCTGACTAGTCCCCAGGACTGTATGCACTGAAAACCCCCACCCTAGAAGTGACTCGAACCGCATACTGTCCAAGGAGCGAAACGCAACTGGTATGTACAGGGACGGCCTAAACCACTTAACCATAAAAGACCGGACAAAAGGAATGATAGCCGAAGCTATCACTTCATTGAACCACTTCCTCACCGTCACTCGATGGTAATCTTGGGCATAGTTTTTCATGCAAATCACCTCATTTTTTGGGGGGCATCACTGATGAACTCAAGATTGAACAGCGATGGAATGGTCCCCAGGACTTCATTCATATAGATGATCACTGATATGGTTCAATAGCTTCGGTATCCTTCCTTTTGTCCGATCGTGATGTCGAGTGGATTAAGAGCGTCCCTGTACATACCAGTTGGGTTGGGCTCCTGGCGTATGGGTTCGAGTCACTTTCTGGGGTGTGAAGTTTTTAAGTTTTATATATATATCTAATATATAATATATATATATATATATATATATATATATAATAATTTATATATATATATATATATGCTGAACAAGCCTGAATGGTCCCCAGGACTATAGTATATTATATATTATATATATATATATACCCTATATATACTATATTATTATAGTAATACTATATATATATATAGATCATATAATATATATATATATATATATATATATATTCTATATATATAGGGGGTACCACCTCTGAGATGCATTATAGGGAGCCCACAGTCTCAGAGAATGGAGACACAGAGCTTTCAGGGAAAAACTTGCCATTTAACTACCGGAATACATAAGGGTGTGTTAGGCTTCTCCTACCCCCCCCGTTTTTATGAGGTACACTTTATTAACGCAAGTTATACAGTTACAGTAGTCTGATTTGATTACTAGAGAGGATATGGAAGAATGAGCAGTAGAAGAGGGACACGAAAATATGTTCGCTTCCTAGAGAGCTGTAGATCTTTCCTCGAACTCCGCGACGTTGGGGCAGTGAGGACCGAGGATGCAGCAGAGCATTCCGACCCTGCTGGGATCAGCTGACATGGGCTGCATGGAAAGAGAAAACTTGCCGCTCTAGCGTCTCTTTCGGTGTCAATGAGTTTGGAAGTCGGCAAGGGATCCTTTAGCGGGGTAAACTTCTTGCTCTCTCGTTCTCCTCCCTGGGGTCTAGGGTCTCCGACCCTATTGGAACGAAGTGTACCGATGATCTAATTGGCTATACTTGGCTGACTGGTCTCTTTCTCTGTGTTTCGCCATGGCTCCTGCTGTGCCGGGCAGAGAGGTTTATGTTTGTGGTTGCCAGGGTAGATACGCAAGAATAGTCCCATGCCAACTGTCTGCGCCCCTTCCACGGACGCAGTGTGATCCGTCTGGTCGGCCGGCATAGCTAACAGTGTCACGGTTCAGCAGGTTGCAGGGGGCTCTCTCCCTCTCCTCCGCTGGACACTGGGCAGAGGCAGGACTGCTTTTAATGATTTGCGTTTACCTTTCGTGTGTCTAGTGTGTCCAACCACAATTTTTCCACAGTGTCAGTGGCCATGCAATCATATTCGTCAGCATCTGCCTCGCCGGCAAATACACCTATTAACAGTGTGGATAGGGGCGCAAGACGGGGGGGGGAGAGTCGACGCAATCCGGAGCTCCTGCGGATCAAGACGTGTGCCGTTCGCAGACATAGGACTGCCAAAATAAGGTCCCCTGCATGGGGAGCCTGCACCCCTGTGAGGCTTGCACGATCACTGGGGTTTGTTGCTGCTGCGCACAATCCACAAGAGCTGTGCTTCTGACTGTGGTATTATATTA
>WNGS01116465.1:0-10464 GCA_020271785.1 Procambarus virginalis
AATATCCACATTAGAATAAATTACAACGCACCACACAAGACAAAGCAATAGAAAAAACCGTTAAGAGATTCAGATCATCGACACCTTGAGCTATGATTAACGGCTGCGTTAGAACTGCGCCTACACGTTCGCTGGAACGACCAGCAAGACGTCTCTGGGACCTAGAACATGAGTTATCAAACATACAATCAAAATCACAATTGCCGTTCTATCAGGATCATCGGCAACAAGTTACCCAGCCCGCGAAGGATAGGAATAGAGTTGACATTTATCCAGACGAACTCGGATGTGACACATCGCACAAGAGTGACACAGGTGGAAACTGGTGTACGCCAAACATGAGCCAACAGAGAGCACGAGAAAGTAACTATTTCATGTCAGCTCACGTAGTGTATAGGTAAAGGGAATGCGATTATGGCAGTAGAATCTGTGGTGGAGGCTGACTCCATAACTCACGTCTAGCTCAAATGAATAGAAAGTATACATGAGGAGCCACAGTAGGTCAGCAGGAAGTTGTTACATCAGTTCATTGAATAGGTTGAAGTAGGCGGGACCAAAGAGGCCAAAGCTCAAACCCCCGTCAAGCACAACTAGGTGAGTAACACACACACACACCGACAACCACACAGCAACACACACACACATCCAACAACACAACACACACCCCACACACACACACCCACCACACACACCACAGTTCTAGCAGGTGTTCAAAAGACTGGTGACCCAGATCACACATGCATCAGAGGCAGAGTAGTATTCACAGCGCCGCACGTGTGGGTGACTACCTGCGAGCAGCCCCCACACGTGCATGCGGTAACGCACAGGATGGGGGAAGTGGAGGGGAGAGGAGGAGCCTACACACTACTTACTCCAATATATGAATCATGTCGATTAAGATGACCACACACCGAGCCCCCAGAACACCTTCAACGATGTTACAGACGCGAAGCACCGGAGACCAACATTCACTCCAAACATCTACAATAATATCCACCTACTGGGGCGATTCATGATGGCCGTAAGCGCAACCGCTTGTGGTGGCTTGTTCTTCATCAGTCAGATGACCAAACACAGGTCAGAAGAGTGGAGAAACAACGAACAGTTCGGATCCCGGCAAGAATGGACTGTTGTCGGCTGTTGTGAGCTGGATAATTCGGATCGGTGTCCTTCAAGCCCCATGAAGTAGTGACTCATAAAGCGTCCTACTTCATGAGTATTACACATTGGTGGGTGTTTATACATGATACTAGACTGACTACTGAGCGACAATACGTCCCTCTTGGATCAAACTACTCGTCTGTCAGAAATATTAAATGTTTTAGAAAATCTACATTGATTAGTAACGAACGACTCGTCTCTACCTGAGAAAGAGGAGAAGAAGGAGTCCCTCCGGACAAGAGTGAAATGATTCCACAATAGAGTAAATGTACCTGTGTACGCCAAGACCAGTCGGTGAGGGATGCGCCGTAGGTGTTAGGTGAGCACGATTCAGACACAACTACCTGACGTAGCCGTCAACCACGACTGTGATTCATACTCCACCCTGCTTCATCCTATCCTCTGAGAGAGCGGAGATAGATGAGAGAGATAGGAGAGAGTGAGAGAGATAGGGAGGGCGGGAATGATGTAGGTAAGAATAATTGTCCCCACTTGCGATAGCCCTACCCTCTTCCTTCCTGTACATTACGCACCCTCTCCCAATCCACAAGTTCTCCGGTGTCTAACGTGAAGAGGCGCAGGGTGTGATGTACGTGGATGTGTTGTGTGTATTACATCTTAGTTGTATTTAATCGGGGGTTGAGCTTTTTGTTCTTTCGGCCCGCCTCTTGATTGTCTGTCAATCAACTGTTTACACTAACTACTATTTATTTTTTTTTTTCAACACACACACAACACAACCCTCCAGGAAGCAGCCGTGCACAGCTGACTAACTTCCGTACCTATTACCTGCTAGCGTGAAACAGGGTCAATTCCCCCCCCAAGGTGATATAAACTTTGCCCATTTGTTCTTGCCGGGTGCGGGAATCGAACCGCCCACAGGAATGACGGAATCCTGCCGCTATCACCAGGCACCTTGTTGTGTGGTGTGGTGTGGTGTGTGTGTGTGTGATGTGTTGTGGGGTGTGTGTGTGGTGTGTGAATCACAGTTGTGCTTACAGGGGTTGAACTTTGGCTCTTTGGGCCCGCATCCATCACCGTCAGCAACTGATTTACGTGCCGTGGCCTCTGGCTCTATCATATCTACACTTGAAACTGTGTAATGGATTCGAGTCCACCCAAATACAATGCCTATGCATTCCATCTGTTAACTACTCTGACACGGAAAAAGATCTTTCTAATGTCTCTTGCGTGCTCAATTATCACTCGGTTTCCCCTGTGCCACCTTTTAGTGTATGTGTGTGTGTGTGTTTGTGTGTGTGTTTGTGTACTCACTAGTTGTACTACCTAGTTGTGCTTGCGGGTGATTGTAGCTCTGTCTCTTTGGCCCGCCTCTCAAACCGTCAATCAACAGATGTAAAGATTCCTGAGCCTATTGGCTCTCAATCATAAATCTACCCTTGAAATGATGTACAGGGAGTCAGCCTCCACCAAATCGCTTCCTAATCATTCCATTTGTCAACCACTGACCCTAAAAAGCTTTCTAATTCTCTGTGGCTCATTTGCACGCATTTTCCACCTGTGTCCCCTAGGGCTTGTGCCCCTTGTGTTAACAGTTCTGAGCTCTATCACCCTTCGATTCCCCTGATAGAATCTTGACTGTGTGAGCATGTCCCCCCTAACTCTCTTTTCTTCCAGCAAAGTGAGGCTTAATACCCATAGTCTCTCCTCGTAGATCAAACCTCTCAGCTCAGTACGATCTGTGTCAAACCTTTTGAACCTTTTCCAGTTTAGTCTTATGCTTGACTAATAGTGACTCCATGCTGGAACCGCATAACTATCCAGATGGGCATGACATATGTGGTATATAATTTTCTGACAGATTCCTTACCCAAGTTTCAAAAAGGCGGTTCTTATGTTTAGCCAACCTGGCATACTGCCTGCTGAATAGTTATCCTTTTGATATGGGCTTCTGGGGACATGTCTGGCGTGATTTCAACCCTCAGGTCTTTCTCGCTCTCTTACTCTTGAAGTATATCATCTCCAAAATGAGACTTGTAGCTGGTCTCCTGCTTCTTACACCTATCTTCCATTACTTACTTGCTTGTAAACGCTAACAGCCAATTTGTTCAGATACGATATTCCTGCAGCTTGTCAGTCTTTCTGTATAAGTCTCAAGCTGTCCTCCTATGTCTTGATCCTTCTCATAAATTTGGCGTCGTCCGCAAACATTGAGAGGAAATGAGTCAATCCCTTCTGGTAGATCATTTACGTATGTCAGTAACAGGATAGGTCCAATTACAGAGCCCTGTTGGACTCCCTAGGTGATTCACCCAGTCTGAGGTCTCACCCCTCACTCGTCAGAACTCTTGCTTCCTAATTGCTTAAGTACCCCCCTATCCACTGGCGCGCCCTACCCTTTTACTAGACCTGCCTGTTTCTCCATCTTAATTGACTCAACCTTTTAATGTGGTACTGTAGTCAAAAGCGTTCCGCATCAAGTCCAAAAAATCAGACTTCCGCAGCCCACCCTTCCCTTTCTTGCTTAACTCTTGTCACCCGATCGTAGAACTCTATCAGGGCCTGTCAGCAGTCATATAGCCTGTCCACACAGTGAACACCATAAGCGTTGCATATGGCTATGTGCGACGACACGCTCATCAAAGCTCTCTAGCATGGTGTTGCTAGGTTTTTTCGGCACAAGCTTCGCCATCCCTTGCAGTGGAATATGTCTTAAGTAGACATCTGCTGTAGTTCATGCCTCTCTTGTCTACCTCCGTGTATAATAATGGATAAACATAGACCTCAATCCATACAATAACATATGTTCACATAGAATACCCGTTTCCATGCAGCCAGCATCCATCGTACTGCGTGGAGGGAGAACACACACAGCACAGATACACGCTCCACTCTTGCAATACCCATTATGTATGGAAGCGAAGAAACATGCAGGATGGCCGTTCGGGGTTACACAACTATTAAGAACCTAATCCCACCTCAACCCGTGGAAAAATAATTGTAGTACTTTCGCTTTACAAGAAGCTTCTTCAGCTTCTTCAGAAACTGAGCAGAACTGCTCAGAGTTGTCTCTGGATTCCCGTAAGGGGAGTAGGGTGTTCTGCAGGGGAGATAGTGCCGCGAGGTACTAGCAAGTCAGTCGGGGGTATCAGTGTGGGGGCTGACAGCGGACCCGTTCCGCCACCGCAGATCAATGTCCGACGACGTAGGTCGTTCACCGAAACTAGTTTTCACGCGCCCCATTCATCTCAATGTTTTAATAGCTCCAAAATTGGCATACGTATGTCGAATGGGTCTGACTCCGAGGCGGGGGGGACCACCAGCATGAACGAAACATGTGTATTGAGAAGTTGAACCTAGGTGCCAACATCTCATACGATGGGCGAGCCTACAATCGACAGAAGGACACGAAGCCGACTGCTAGAGTTACAAGGTCGCTCATTTGCCTTGCCCTCGGTTGCCCCGTAGAGCTTTTTTTAAGCTAGCGCTATAATTAAACCCAGGAATCATCTCCTGGTGTTGCTGTCGGTATACGAAATGAGTGTATCTATCCGTTGATGAGTGTTGCTACTTGTATGTTATGAGCTATATTATGTCATTGAGGCTAAATAGAGGATGATGATCATTCTAATGTAACACAGACAAACACAATCACCAGATGGGTATTAGGAAAATAATATTCACAACTCTCTACAGAACATGGGTATATATTAGTGTACTTATTGTTCTTTTTTTATTCAGACTTGGGATAGCCTAAAGTTCAATACTGCGGTTAAATTTCACTTCAAGAAATATTATTACTTGTTGAAAGCTCCGTTAATATTTAATAAGCCACATATACTAAAGGAAATTTACAACAGCCCCTGAGATTTCAGTTCTTTGCGACACCCTGTGTGTACAGGTTTGTTGTAAATTTGTTTAACCTACGTAAACGCCTTGAGCTCTATGAGTACCTTGGCTTTCTCTTGGTGTTTCTCTCGTCTCCCTTCTGACTAACTGTATATCTACCCATTTTACCTGAATTTACTATTGTGTTAAACGACGGCTTCAGCTGGTGTTGATTCACATGGGATTATTCATCACCTACAGTAAAAAATCATCTCGCTGTTTCTACACACTGTGACTTGGTCAGACTTGAAACCCTGTTAGACTTATAGGGAGACGTTTGTACATTGTTAAAGAAGCGCTCTGGATTAATATCGTCTTATTCGTTCAGTGTTAAGGTTTGGCAAAGAGCAGCCCTGTCGTCTCTTGTAGTGGTGTTAGTCCCTAGCCTGGTACGACGCATCCACTTAGCGGCTGGGGGCAGATTGTTGCGTTCCGGGTGAACTTCTCCAAGCGGCCGGTGTACGTTTCGATCTAATTGGCGGATGAGGGACAAGAACCATAATGAGGTAATTTAGAAGTAAGTGGGAGAGCGGAAGTGGTATGATATGATGATGGTAAGGTTTTAGGCAGTAGGCGTATGGTGACTGTCAGAAAGCTGGGGATGAACGAGTAACAAAGTTTGCTGCGTGAGCATTCATCGCTTTAAAATGAGAGGTGCGATCATGTTGGATTATATCTATAATCAGATTGAAAGTTTGTAGCGCATTATGGTAAACAGCGCGGTTTTCTTCAGAGAGTCAATGGGTGCGCCAGGCACCAACCACTAACAACATACTACAAGCGTGATATCACCAATCAATCACGTGCAGGCGATGAGTTCTCAATGACGTGGGCTAAATTATGTTGACCAGACCCACACTAGAAGTTGAAGGTGACGACGATGTTTCGTTCCGTCCGGGACCATTCTCAATCGATTTGTGTTCAAACTTGTCAGTCCACATCATCACACTGCAACTTTCCTGCACACAAATAACAAATAAGAATGAATTTGAACGTATAACAGTGTTTACGGGTGACACTTACTGGCACCGTGCATTCCAATAATAATTTACACTCATTAATGTCCACCACATGCTTGGGCGCGTGGAGAAAGTTGCATTTACCCACTCCGTTTTCGGATTTTGTATTTCTCAATATCTCTTGATGGATTGTGGCATAGCCTTCTCGCTTGTGCCTTGTTTGATAATTACGATCCTCTTGTCCTCCATCACAACGTTCAGGACGAGTTATTTTGACCCCTATGAAAGAGACAACGGGAGGAAGAAGAATGATTAAAAAAATAGGAGTGGGGAAGGCATTGGAGGGCAGATTCACTGGTCGGCAAACACCACCCAAGGTCGCGTAGTCGACCAACATCACTTGTACGGGCGTGGCCTGTGCCGTCAGCCAGACTCCCCTGGCATGAGTTACTAGGTCTTGACTATGCACCAAACCATATATTCCAGTTTAACAGTTTTGTGTCGATTTATGTATATACATCATCCGGTGTGGTTTGCTAGTTTTCAAGACCTAGTAACCCATGCAGTGGGCTGGCTGGCGGCACAGGCCACGCCCCGTGACAAGAGGTTGGTCGCCTATCGACCTTTGTGCTAGTGTCTTGGCCGACCAGGACTGACCAAGCCTGGGTCCACTACCTCTTATCTCGTCTCTATACGCTCACCCGATTTTGTCTTCATATTTGTCATAAGTGGGATCAAATAATAACTTCGTCGTGAATCGGTGATGGATGTAGAGAACAAAGAAGGTGAGTAATTATCAAAACAGGCACCAATGCGAGAATGCTAGGGCATCCACAGCAGAGTGAATGATAAAAAAAAACGGTACAGGAGTTGGGGCAAAAGGAAAAGTGGGAAAACAATAATGCAACTTTATCCACGCGCCCAGCATTTGTGGTGACATTAAGTGATGTGTACATTATATTTGACAAATGCGGTGACCAAAGGCTAAGTGTCACCAAAGTACACAAACATACAAGTGTTATACCATGGTCCAAATACTCCAGTAACATATTTGCTGTGCAGAACATTTGTCAGTGTGCTATGTTAGACTGACATTTTGAGCACAATCGGACTTGATAATGGTCCCCAGGACGGACCGAAACTCGTCGTCCCTTCCAATTATATAGTGTGTGGCTGGTCCATACTTTAGCCACGTTATTCTGAATCATCGCCTGCACGTGATAGATGTGGTGCTACACGCGGTATGTTTTCAGGGTGTGCGGCAACATTACTCTTCGTTGAGAAACACAGACTGTCCCATAATGCGCTACAGAACATTCGCAATCAATGGATATGGATCATACTCACAACATTGCGGTCTGCAACCCTCATTTAACTGATCATGCTCACGCAGCAACTTTGTTACCGTTCATCCCCAGCCTTTCTGCCAGTCACCCATCCGCATAACTGCCTCAAACCTTTCATCATCATATCATTATACCATTCTCGCTCTCCCACTCTACTTCTAAATTACCTAATTATTGTCTTGCTCCATCCAATCCGCCCATTCATATCGAAACAGTCACATGGCCGCTTTGGAGAAAGTTCAGGAACGACAAAAATCTGCCCAGCTCTAAGTGGACTCTCGTACCAAGGCCTCGGGACTAACACCACTACAAGAGACGACAGGCTGCTCTTTGCCAAACCTTAACACTGAACGAATAAGACGATATTAATCCAGAGCGCTTCTTTAACAATGTCCAAAGTACCCCATATAATGGATAACAGTTCAAGCTGAACAAGTCACAGTAGAACAGGAGATGATTTTTTACCTGTATGGTGATAATAAGCCCATGGAATCACTACCAGCTGATGCCGTAACACAAAGTAAATTCAGGTAAAGGGTAGATATACAGTTAGTCAGAAGGGAGAGAGAAACCAAGAGACAAGCAGGCTATCATAGAGACAAGGTTACTATAACAATATTTAAAACAACACCCTGTACCACAGGGTGTTCGAAAAGAACTGCAACTAGGGGCTGTTAATTCTTATATGCTTATTAAATATTAACGGAGCTTTCAACAAGTAATAATATTCTTGAAGTGAAATTTAACCGCAGTATTGAACTTTGGCTTCCCAAGTCTGAAAAAAAGAATCAATAAGTTAAATAATATATACATTATCTGTGAGTTTGTGTTTATTTCCAATACCCATATGTGGATTGTGTTCTGTAACTAATAATGATCATAATTCCTCTATTTAGCAATGACATAATATCCATCACATACAAAGCAAACTCATCAACGATGATAAACTCATCGAACACGACAGCAACACCAGGAGATGAATCCTGTGTTTAATTATAGCGCTAGTCTTAAAAAAAAGCTCTTATCGGGAAACGAGGGCAAGGGCAAATGGAGGAACCTTGACAAGCCGTCGGCTCCTGTCCCTCGTCGAGGCCACTAGAGATGTTGCCCCTCAGGTAAAACTTCATCAATAAAGTTTAGTTTCATGCTGGTGTGTAACCACACGGATGTCAGCACATTCCTCTAATACCGTATGCCAATTTTGGAGATATGTAAACATTTGAGATGAAGCGCGTGAAAAAGTTCCGTGTGAAAGACACAAGTCAGTTAGACATGACTGGCGGTGGCGGGAAAGTGGTCGTGTCAGCCCAACAATGATACTCCCGATGGACTGCTTAGTACCCGAGGAAATATATCACTGAAGAAAACCAATAATCAACTTACGGAGAATCCGAAAAAATCCTGAGCAGTCAGCTCAAGTTTCTGAAGAAGCTGAAGAAGCTTCTTGTAAAGCGAAAGTACTACAATTATTTCCATTAACTGGCGGTTGTTCTTAACTTTTTACTCGCACGCACGCACGCACGCCACACCACACACACATGGGTATTGAAAGAGTGTGCAGGAGCACTTTGCTTACCACTCTCCATAGTGTATAGTAAGTCACTGGAAAATGGGGACCTACCAGAAATATGGAAGACTGCTAATGTAGTACCAATATACAAAAAGGGTGACAGACAAGAGGCACTGAACTACAGGCCAGTGTCTTAACTTGTATACCATGCAAGGTGATGGAGAAGATTGTGAGAAAAAACCTAGTAACACATCTGGAGAGAAGAGACTTCGTGACAACCCATCAACATGGGTTCAGGGAGGGTAAATCTTGCCTTACAGGCTTGATAGAATTCTACGATCAGGTGACAAGAATTAAGCAAGAAAGAGAAGGGTGGGCGGACTGCATTTTTGGACTGTCGGAAAGCCTTTGACACAGTACCCCATAAAAGGTTGATGCATAAGCTGGAGAAACAGGCAGGAGTAACAGGTAGGGCGCTCCAGTGGATAAGGGAGTACCTAAGCAATAGGAAGCAGAGAGTTACAGTGAGGGGTGAGACCTCAGACTGGCGTGAAGTCACCAGTGGAGTCCCACAGGGCTCTGTACTTGGACCTATCCTGTTTCTGATATACGTAAATGATCTCCCAGAGGGTATAGACTCATTCCTCTCAATGTTTGCTGACGACGCCAAATTATGAGAAGGATTAAGACAGAGGAGGACAGCTGAGACTTCAAGAAGACCTGGACAAGCTGCAGGAATGGTCGAACAAATGGCTGTTAGAGTTTAACCCAAGCAAATGTAATGTAATGAAGATAGGGGTAGGAAGCAGGAGACCAGATACAAGGTATCATTTGGGAGATGAAATACTTCAAGAGTCAGAGAGAGAGAAAGACCTGGGGGTTGATATCACGCCAGACCTGTCCCCTGAAGCTCATATCAAGAGGATAACATCAGCAGCATATGCCAGGTTGGCTAACATAAGAACGGCCTTTAGAAACTTGTGTAAGGAATCTTTCAGAACATTATATACCACATATGTCAGACCAATCCTGGAGTATGCGGCTCCAGCATGGAGTCCCTATCTAGTCAAGCATAAGACTAAACTGGAAAAGGTTCAAAGGTTTGCCACCAGACTAGTACCCGAGCTGAGAGGTATGAGCTACGAGGAGCGACTGCAGGAATTAAACCTCACTTCGTTGGAAGACAGAAGAGTTAGGGGGACATGATCACCACATTCAAGATTCTCAGGGGAATCGACAGGGTTGATAAAGACAGGCTGTTTAACACAAGGGGCACACGCACTAGGGGACACAGGTGGAAACTGAGTGCCCAAATGAGCCACAGAGATATTAGAAAGAACTTTTTTAGTGTCAGAGTGGTTGACAAATGGAATGCATTAGGAAGCGATGTGGTGGAGGCTGACTCCATACACAGTTTCAAGTGTAGATATGATAGAGCCCATTAGGCTCAGGAAACTGTACACCTGTTGATTGACGGTTGAGAGGCGGGACCAAAGAGCCAGAGCTCAACCCCCGCAAGCACAACTAGGTGAGTACAACTAGGTGAGTACACACACACACACACACACACACACCCACCACACACACACACACACACACACCACACACACATGAACACACACACACCACACAACACTTT
>WNGS01116466.1:9756-24041 GCA_020271785.1 Procambarus virginalis
GCTCACGACATATAAAATCTCCTGACAAGAAATATATAGCTAACTAAAGGGGAAATGGGAGGGTAACTGTAAACACCTACTTCACCTATCCTAGGATGACAGTTGGTTGTAGCTCCTGGTCCAGGCTCTCGCCTCGTTCACCCTCCAGAAACACAAGCCAACGCCTTAGGATTTCGCGTCTCGCCGCTTCTGTACACTGCAGGTCCGTGCTCCTTCCTCTACATACGTCGCAGGGTTGAAGTCGGTCTCCTGGCCGTCAACTTTCCTCCCAACTACGGCAGCCAGCCTACGTCTCGGCGGTGGTCGCACGTTTCCCAATTAGTCCTTGTCACTGTACTCCCAGAGGAACTGCCTCTCACCACCACGAAGTCACTGTGAAGTTATCAGCCGTCCCAGACGATACTGCTTAAGCTCCACACGCACAGCACCCGACTTCAGAGCACTTGAAGCTCACTTCACTGTCAATTCCCTTGTCGTCTAGATATATCGCTAGGTATTTGGGAAGACTTCTCGACGTGCTTGCATCCAACTGTTGACTCGTAGGGTCCACGAAGGTGGGGTTACTGTCAAACTTGACAGGATCGTCGATCACACGTTCAACCTGGTTGACAAGGCGGTCAACTCGGTTCACTCACGGTGGATTGGCCCGGCCACTAAGCTGTCTCTTATACTGGTGAACTGCCAAGGACGTCACACCTGGCCCACTTCTTGCAACGCACCTGTCCCTGAGCACTTGTTGCTCAATATTCTGTCAATTCCTTATCTGAGCCACATCAGGGTTGCAGGAAGACCTCACAGAGTGCGCGCAAACAACTGGAGACGCTTACATCCACCGGGAGTTCGGTAAATCCGTCACTCTGACAGGATGACGGATCGCACGTCCTACCTCTCGGACGTGTCGTGAAAGACTGATATCGCCAAGGCGCCACCACGGCTGGACCCCCATGCCTATGTGACGTCACTTTTCCAAAGTCGGTTTTCATTGGCTCCCAGTGCCACGTCGCTGACGGTGACCAATCTGGCGACACTGACGTCACACAGTTTGGCGGGAGAACAGACTCGCCCGCGCCATATTGGCTCCCTAAAGGGCCTATCCCACAGGCCAAAATACTATATTTTCGCAAATTTCTCGGCTCATCGAGAATACTGTTCTCTCCCACATATGTTCAATTGATGCCTGCAATGTAGAGAACGCTCGGGAATAGTGGACATGACTCTTACAGCAGGCGTGGGAGAATTAGAAGGGGGGAACACCCGTCACAACATGTAGGACTCTAATCTGGAAATTGTCTTTAACATATATTGGAAATAGAATTGGTCCCAGCACCAATCCTTGAGGTACTCCACTCGTTACTGTTTGCCAATCTGACTTCTCGCCCTTACCGTAACTCTTTGGCTCCTTCCTGTTAGGTAGTTCCTTATCCATGCTAGGGCCTTTCCTCCCACCCCGCCTGCCTCTCGAGTTTGAACAGCAGTCTCATGTGCGGTACTGAATCAATTGCTTTTGGCAGTCCAGAAATATACAGTCTGTCCAACCATCTCTGTCCTGTCTTACCCTTGTTATTTTATCATATAATTCCAAAAGGTTAGTTAGGCACGATTTCCCTTTCCAGAACCCACGTAGATGTTTGTTCACAAACCTAACGTTCTCCAGGAGTGCAACCAGTCATAGCCTAATTATTCTTTCAAGTACTTTTCAGGGGAGCTTGTCAGTGAAACAGGTCTATAGTTAAGTGCCTCCTCCCTATCACCTTTCTTGCAAGTTGGTATGACATTTGCCTTCTTCCAGCAACTGGGCAATTCTCCCGACATAAGTTACTCATTAAAGATCATTGCCATGGCATGCTGAGGGTCTGTGCTGCTTCTTTAGTATACACTGTGATACTTTGTCTGGTCCAACTGCTTAGTTGCATCCAGTGTTGTGTCAACTGTTTCATTACCTTCTCTGGTGTCACCTCTATATCTGATAGTCTTTCATCTAGTCTTTCAATCTTTTCTAACAATGGGAGGGGCTCAGGCTAGGTTATGAACACGCCATGGAAGCTAGCATTCAGTGCCTCGCAGATTTCCTTGTCACTTTCAGTATATGCCCCCCCTCTGTTTTCCTTAGTCTTGTCACTTGGTCGTTCACTGACATTTTTCTTCTTATATGGCTGCGTAGTAATTTAGGTTGCTTTTTCGCTTTGATCGCAATATTGTTCTCATAGTTCCTTTCCAATGTTCGTCTTATGTTAATGTAACCGTACCTAGCACTGTTACATCTGATCCTGTTTTCCTCTGTCCTTTGTCTTCTGTACTTCCTTACTCCCGCCTGCTGGCCATTTTTGCTTCCTGGCCTTTGTTGTGGTACCAGAAGTGTAACTACCTGATGTTGCTAAGATTAATCTCCTTCAGTCCACTCTATCGGTTCCAGGCCTTCAAAAGATCAGCTAGGTCACAAACACTAGCCCCCTCGCCAATGTACTGACAACCCGACATAACACATACGCAAACAAACGACACACACATATGCCAAACCATGGTGGACAGGCCACCGAACTCTCAAACCTCCTCTCTCTCTACACCTGCATCCCCTTCCTGAATTTTATCTCCCCATCCTCTACCTCCCCCATCCTTTCCAATCCCTTTGGACATCAAAGCGAAAGCACTGTCTATTACCATGGGATATTATATTCCATCTTATTTTTTCCCTTTACTGTTGGTATAAATCTCTCTTCGGCCTCCTTGCACTTCCGTATGACCAGGTCCATCATATCTTGGACTGTTTTTCCTCTAATTTCTTCCTTCCACTGCACTTCTCCCAGATAGTCCCTTATCCTCCTGTAATCCCCTTCCCTGTAGTCAACTCTCCTTTCCCAGGCCTCTTGTCTTATGGTCACAAGTTTGAAATCCATCATGTAGTCAAAGACTAGGACACAATGGTCGCTGGTCAATAGAGGTATTTTATGCGCCAAATTCTCGATGTCTTCTACGTTCTGGGTGAAAATCAGGTCTAATAAACTCGGTGCATTTCTTACTCTTTCCCTTGTGTCTACCTTTACATGCTGTGTTAGGAAATTCCTGTCTATAATATCTACTAACTTTGCTCCTCACGTTTCGTCCCCTTCATGGGGATTCCTTGATTCCCAATTTATCTCTCCATGAATTAGGGCCTCCATGACTAGCAGCTTCGCTCTCATTCTGAGATAATGTTGCTGCCTTCTGCAGTTCATCTATGCATGCCTTGTTGTTGTCATTATACTCCTGCCTGGGTCTTCTACTGTTTGGTGGGGGGATTGTAGATTACAAAGATCACAATCTTCCTCCCATCTGTTGTCAGAGTTTCATGTATGAAGCTTGTGCTCTCATTAGTAACCCGATTTCCCAGGACTTCAAACTTCCATTTCCGCTTTATAGGAGTGCCACTCCCCCTCCCTGTCTCTTTGTCCTCTCTTTTCTTATCACCTGGTAGCCCTCTGGAAAGAATGCATCCGAGATCATGTCATTTATTTTAGTTTCCAGTATTGCAACTATGTAAGGATCTGCCTCACTCACTCTTTCTTTTAACTCTTCTGCTTTATTAGATATCCCATCAGCATTGGTGTACCAAACCTTGAGGTTGTTCATGGAAACTCTGGTACTCGAGTTCGCCCTTTCTCTGGGGGTCTGGGGGGATCTGGGGTGTCTGGGGAGGTGAATGGGGGCTGGGGGGATCTGGGGGGGTGTCTGGGGGGATCCGGGGGTGTCTGGGGGGATCCGGGGGTGTCTGTGGGGTGGATGGGGTCTGGAGGGGTGCGTGGGGGCAAATGGGGGCTGGGCACCTAGGAAGGTAGGTAGGAAGGTCTGGGTAGGTAGGGCTGGAGTAGTAAGGGCATACTGGGCTTGAAGATTAGGGAGGGTCTGAGAGGCATAGAGGAGTTGCGAGGTTGCGTAAGGATGAGAGTCAGATAGAAGTTGAGAGGTTGGGGGGAGAAGGATAGAGGGGGGTGGGGAAAAGAGGGGTGGTTGGAACATGGATAGTGATAGTGGGAAGGAGGTTGTATTAGTCAGGGGAACTCAGGGAAAGGTATGGGCATTGGGGCAGAAGGGGGAAAAAGAGAAATTGAGGAAGTGGTTGGGGTCTCCCCGTCCCCCACGGGGGTCCATGTGCACCCCTCGCAAGAATAGAGGGTCACATGGAAGGAGAGGGGGATGAGGAGGGGTGATGGCTGGGCGGGTCTTGGGGGTTGAGGAGATGAGGGCTGGTCGGATTTTGGGGGTTGAGGGGATGAGGGCTGGTCGGGTTTTGGGGGTTGAGGGGATGAGGGGGTTCCTTGGAATGTGGGATGTAACAGATGGGTTCGAATGCAATGGGGTCAGAGGAGTCAGGGGAGGTGTTTGGGAGATAAGCAGGGGCAGGGAGGGCTGATTTGGGGAGGGTGTGACCGGGGAAGCAGGTGTGGGCTCGTTAGCACATGGTGGGACACGGGGTGGGGTAGATACGAGGTGGGTAACTACGCTCAAATTTGATGAGGTGTGTCGAGGACGGCTTGCCCTGTGGGCTATCTGCTCATCTTTGGTCATGTATTTGTCAATATACACGTTGTAATAGTTTTTGCTACCTCTTTGCTGGATTCCCACCTCATTCCCTGTCATTTCGGCTCTCATATCTCTCAAGATCCTCCTGTAACTCAAAATCTTCAATCTCCATCCTTTTCCTGCCTCGATGATGCCTTAGCTTCAAGTAATCCATGAATTACGATTGACCTCCTCCTCAGTGAAGGGTCGTGCTGGTTGTCCTCCCCCCCTGGCTGACTCCCTCCCCTCCCACACTCACAACTCCATTCCCCACCACTCCCCCTTCCCATGCCATGCTACCCTTGTTCATGCCAAATTCAATTATAAGCCTAGTTAACTCACTTTCCCATGCCACTCGCTCCTCTTGATTTCTTCTTGAATATAGTCCCATAAATTCTCGTTTTTGTCTCTAAACTCATCTGTATCGTATTAAAGATTTCACTTTTATTCCCATGGATTAGAACATCTATCCAAACATCCCTCTTCTCTACAAATTTCCCAATCATCTTCCTCACAAACCTATCCTCTTCTTCAATTATAATACTGCTGGACCTAGACGCCCTTCCTGACCTAGTCATTGCTATAATCCAACCTTTCCCACAGGATCCAATTACCTTACCGACCTGCTAAACACAAAATTGGCGAGTTAGTCTCCAAGCGTCTTCCCACATGGTGTAGGAAGGGTTGCTGCCCGGGCTGAGGTCACGGTCGCTCAAAGGTTGAGGCTGTGAGGTCACAGTCAGCATGAGGTCTGCTCCACTTATTCACACTGCCACTTATTTTTGCTTTCTCAATTGCTCTACCACTTTAGGAGCTCACTGTACACTTTACCACTGCGTGCGTGTGTGTGTGTGTGTGTGTGTGTGTGTGTGTGTGTGTGTGGTGTGGTGTGTGTGTGTGTGTGGTGTGTGTGTGGTGTGTCTTTGCCCATTTGTTTCTGCCTCATGCGGGAATCGAACCCGCACCACAGAATTATGAGTCCTGCGCGCTATCCACCAGGCTACGAGGCCCCGACTACGAGGCCCCGACTACGAGGCCCCGGCAAAGTGGTGTGTGTGTGTGCGTGTACTCACCTATTGTATTCACCTATTTGTGCTTGCGGGGGTTGAGCTCTGGCTCTTTTGTCCCGCCTCTCAACTGTCAATCAACAGGTGTACAGGTTAATGAGCCTACTGGGCTCTATCATATCTACACTTGAAACTGTGTATGGAGTCTGCCATCACCACATCACTTCCTAATGCATTCCATTTGTCAACCACTCTGACACTAAAAGGTTCTTTCTAATATCTGTGTGGCTCATTTGGGCACTCAATTTTCCCTTGTGTCTACTAGTGCGTGTGCCCCTTGTGTTAAACAGCATATCCTTATCTACCCTATCAATTCCTTTGGAATCTTGTATGTGTTGATCTTGTCCCCCTAACTCTTCTGTCTTCCAGCGACGAGAGGTTTAACTCTCGTAGTCACTCCTGGTAGCTCATACCTCTCAGCTTGGGTATTAGTCTGGTGGCAAACCCTTGAACCTTCTCCAGCTAAGTCCTATGCTTGAACAGATATGGACTCATGCTGCAGCTGCATACACAAAGATTGGTCTGATATGTCGTATGAAAAGTTCTGAATGATTCCTTACACAAGTTTCTAAATGCCGTTCTTATGTTAGCCAACCTGGCATATGTGGCTGATATTATCCTCTCGATATGTGCTTCCAGGGACAGGTCAGGCGTGATATCAACCCCCCAAGTCTTTCTCTCTCTCTATGACTCTTGAAGAATCTCATCTCCCAAATGATACCTTGTATTTGGTCTCCTGCTCCCTATGCCTATCTTCATTACATTACATTTGCTTTGGTTAAACTCTAACAACCTCGTGTTCGACCATTTCTTCAGTTTGTCTAGGTCTCTTGAAGACTCAAGCAGTACACCTCTGTTTTAATCCTTCTCATAATTTTGGCATCGTCAGCAAACGTTGAGAGGAATGAGTCTATACCCTCATGGAGATCATTTTTCGTATTTCAGAAACAAGATAGGACCGAGTACAGAGCCCTGTGGGACTCCACTGGTGACTACACGCCAATCTGAGGTCTCACCCCTCACTGTAACTCTCCGCTTCCTATTGCTTAGGTACTCCCTTATCCACTGGAGCACCTTACCAGTCACTCCTGCCTGTCTCTCCAGCATATGTACCTGCCTCTTATGTGGGGACTGTGTCAAAAGCTTTCCGACTTACCAAAAAACTGCAGTTTGCCCAGCCTTCTCTTTCTTGCATAATCCTTGTCACCTGGTCGTAGAACTCTATTAAGCATGTAAGGCAAGATTTACCCTGAACCATGTTGGCGATTTGTCACGAAGTCCTTTCTCTCCAGATTTGTTACTAGGTTTTTTCTCACGATCTTCTCCATAACCTTGCATGGTATACAAGTCAATGACACTGGCCTGTAGTTTAGTGCCTCTTGTCTGTCACCCTTTTTATGTATTGGGACCACATTAACCGTCTTCCATATTTTTGGTAGGTCTCCCATCTCCAGTGACCTACTATACACTATGGAGAGTGGCAGGCAAAGTGCCTCTGCATCTTTTTCAATACCCATAGTGAGATCCCGTCTGGCCCAACAGCCTTTCTCACAGACAGATCCAGCAGGTGTCTCTTGACCTCATCTCTCGTAATTTCGAACCCTTCCAAGGCCGCCTGGTTTACTGCCCCCTCTCCTAGCACAGTTACCTCACCTTGTTCTATTGTGAAGACTTCCTGGACCCTCTTGTTGAGTTCTTCACACACCTATTTGTCATTCTCTGTGTATATGTCCTCGCTTGTTCTAAGTTTCATTACCTGTTCTTTCACTGTTGTTTTCCTCCTGATGTGACTGTGGAATAGCTTTGGTTCGGTCTTGGCTTTGCTTGCTATATCATTTTCATAATTTTTCTCTCATGCTAACATACTCATCCCTGGTTCTCTGGTATTTATCTCTGCTTTCTGGTATTCTGTTATTTCGGAAGTTCCTCCACGCTTTTTTGTTCAGTTCCTTTTCTTGTATACATGCCCTATTAATCCATGGATTCTTCTTATGCTTCACAGATTTTTCCTTTTGGGCTGGGATGAACCTGTTTACTGGCTCGTGACTCTTTTGGGTGACATAGTCCCTCATGTCTTATATCCCTTAGGAAACTTCTCATCTCCTCATAATTTCTCTTTCGGTATCCTAGCCTTTTGTTTGCTAGTTCTTTGTGGGTGGTGGGGGGTTGGGAGATAAATCCTAGCTCTAACTGGTACTCAAAGATCAATACAGTGTGATCACTCATTCCCAAGGGTGCTTCCAACCTATCTACCCTTATATCCCACACATTTAGGGTAAATTTCAGATCAAGCTTGGCTAGTTCATCTTCCCCTCTCATTCTTGTCGGTCCCTTGATGTGTTGCCTTAGAAAGTTTCTTGTTGCCACGTCCAGCACCTTACCTCAACATGCTAATGGTGAGGTAAGGTGCTGGACTCCATGTGGGTTATCTTGAGGTTATCTTGAGATGATTTCGGGGCTTTATAGTGTCTTTTTAGTGTCAGGAAGCAGCCCGTGACAGCTGACTAACACCCAGGTACCTATTTTACTGCTAGGTAACATAGGCATAGGGTGAAAGAAACTCTGCCCATTGTTTCTCGCCGGCGCCAGGGATCGCACCCAGGACCACAGGATCACAAGTCCAGCATGCTGTCCGCTCGGCCGACCGGCTCCCTTCTCTGTCTCCCGATCTATCTTCCCGTGGTTTAAGTCTCCCGTGATTAGTAGTCCAGATCCATTCCTGCTAGCGACAGAAGCTGCTCTTTCTATTATGTTAATGGTTTTCATGTTTTATCATATTTCTCTTTGGGTCTTCCGTCATTTGGTGGTGGGTTACATTTGACTACGACTATAATTTTTTGTCCTCCAGTTGCTATGGTACCTGTTATGTAGTCACTGAAACCTTCACAGCCCTGAAGATATATATATATATATATATATATATATATATATATATATATATATATATATATATATATATATATATATATATATATATATATATATATATATTGTGACGATAATCTCTTTCAAGATAGTAGGCTGTGGATACTGTACTCACCTAATTGTGCTTGCAGGGGTTGAGCTTTGGCTCTTTGGTCCCGCCTCTCAACTGTCAATCAACTGGTGAACAGATTCCTGAGCCTACTGGGCTCTATCATATCTACATTTGAAACTGTGTATGGAGTCAGCCTCCACCACATCACTTCCTAGTGCATTCCATTTATTAACTACTCTGACACTGAAAAAATTCTTTCTAACGTCTCTGTGGCTCATCTGGGTACTAAGTATGCAAGGAAGATAATATCTGGTACTGGGTTTGTTAAGTTATCAAGGGTATTTATTCTCTATTTTGAGGATTTGCTCAGTTAATTTCTCAACTGTTGCATCTTGCAGTTTGTATATTAAAATAATAATAGTTTGTATATTAAAATTATATTTATATTTTCAACCCTGATTCCAAGTACCTCTACCACCTCATTAGTTGAGTTCAGGAGCACTGTTCATGCCAGTTCCTCTTTAATATACAGACCTACTCTTCCACTTGACCTTATTACTCTGTCACATCTATGTAGATTATAATTTGGGATCCAGGTTTCACTATCCATGTGGTCTTTTGTGTTGAATGATTTGCTCATTCAAATCATTCATTCATCATTTGCTCATTTATTTGATTATTCAAATATGAATGATTTTCCATATTGTGTGTCACTTCTGGTGAGCTTAGGTAGTTATACATTATAATGTAAATGGCCCCTGCTTAATTTAAATTAAGCGGGGAATTCTGGGAGGCGAAAACAATTACGCAGCGCTCAGTGAGAGCTGCGCGCGCCGTGGGGGGGGCGCACATTTAAGCAAACGCACGAGGAGTTTCCCTCTCACTTCTACACAGCTACGGTACGCTCCACACGAAACACCTCACTTCTACACAGCTACGGTACGCTCCACACGAAACAGAAGCCTGCAGACCACAATATGGACTCAACCCCAGCAGCTGCGGCCCCCGCTCTATTGAACCTGCCCCTTGGAGGCCCATCAACTTCTCAGCACGACCCCCCTGGGGCGTCGGGCCCGCAACAGGACCTCAGGTATGGCCCCTAGGTATGGCCCCGCCTGCGGTTCGCACGAGGAGCATGGCCACCTCCTAGGCTAGGATTGTCCGTTAGCCGTGTGCCCAGCGGCATGCCCCCCGGGCTAGTTCCGTGCCTTGCTGCTTTACTGGGCCCCTGTGCCCCTTGTGGTCCTTGCCCCCCCCCCCGGCCACCCCCTCCCCGGGCCCTCCCCCGCCTCCCCGGCCTCGTGCCCCCAGCCGTGTTCCAGCTCCTACGGGCCCTGTTTGGGGGCCCAGTGCTGACGCCACAGCTGGCTGCGCCCTGCCTGGGCTGGAGGATACGGGGGGCGGGCGGGCCCCCTGTGGCCCCTACAGTTCACGCAGGAACCTGGTCTGGTGGCCACCTCCCTGCTCGGGAACCAGCTGGTGGCCCAGCGGATGCTGGGGGACGCCCGGCCCAGGTGTTGGTGTACACGCCTGGATGTCCCAGCGTCGTCGTCCCTACAGGCGGCGGGCCAGCTGCTGCTGTTCCAGCTTTGGGGGCAAGCTGACGATCCAGCAGCAGACGCCTAGGACGGCCGCCTACAGCAGTGGACGCGGGGGGGGGCTCTCCTGCTGGGCTCTGAGGCATAGGAGTGGAAGCTTGGCGCTCCTCCCTCCGCCTACACTGGCGGGCCAGCTGCTGCTGTTCCAGCTTTGGGGGCAAGCTGACGATCCAGCAGCAGACGCCTAGGACGGCCGCCTACAGCAGGGGACGCGGGGGGGCTCTCCTGCTGGGCTCTGAGGCATAGGAGTGGAAGCTTGGCGCTCCTCCCTCCGCCTACACTGGCGGGCCAGCTGCTGCTGTTCCAGCTTTGGGGGCAAGCTGACGATCCAGCAGCAGACGCCTAGGACGGCCGCCTACAGCAGGGGACGCGGGGGGGCTCTCCTGCTGGGCTCTGAGGCATAGGAGTGGAAGCTTGGCGCTCCTCCCTCCGCCTACACTGGCGGGCCAGCTGCTGCTGTTCCAGCTTTGGGGGCAAGCTGACGATCCAGCAGCAGATGCCTAGGACGGCCGATTACAGCAGGGGACGCTGGGAGGCTCTCCTGCTGGGCTCTGCGGCATAGGAGTGGAAGCTTGGCGCTCCTCCCTCCGCCTACACACTTGGTGCTCCTCCCTCCGTCTCCACCCCGTCCCTAGGGTGCAGTTGGCCTCCGCTCTGCGCCGGAGGAGAGGACGTTCGTTTGTGCATTCCCTACGTCCGCTTCTGAAGGAAGTATCGTGTATTTTCGTTGCCTGGGGTCCGCTCTCGCTCCCTCTTCAGGTGTTGGTGCCTTTACCTTTCCTCTTATTTTAATTGTCTTTCCCCTGCGGCTTTTTCTTGCCCCTTTTTATTTATTCCTTTGTTCGTTCAGTCTTACTTTAGGCAGTCTTGGTCCTTTTCTTTCTATTTCTTTATTTAGCTGTTCCACTTCTCTTCGATTCTTTATTTCCGTTGTTCGTTAATTTATGTTAATTTCTTATGCCATTATTCTGTTACTGTTGCTCATTTAGTCGTTTCTTTATTTTAGCCTTCAGTTTTTCCTTAATTTCTTTTCATCTTTATTCTGGGCCCTGCTACTTTATTCATTTTTTTTCTCCGTTATTCTTGTTATTTATTTCTCAGTTTTCTTTTGTCCCCCCTGGTTCTCCTGCTCTTCATTTCGTTTATGTACTATCTTTCCGTTCTATTCGTTATTCTCCCGTCTTATTCCCCTGCTTTAGGCGTTATCTTTATTTATCTATTTATTTTTCCAGTTCTTTTGTCTTCTCTTGTTTGTCCTGTTCTCATTTGTCCGCTTTTACCGTTAGGCAGTCTTGGTTCTTTTCTTTTCTACTATTTCTTTATTTAGCTGCTCCACTTCTCTTCGATTCTTCTTTTCCGTTTGTTCGTTATTTTACGTTTTCTTATGCCGTTTTCTGGTTGTCTGCTGCTCTTTTAGTTGTTTCTTTATTTATCCTTCAGTTTCCTTATTTTCTTTTCGTTCTTCTGCAGGGATCTGCTACTTTATTCATTTATCTTCCCCGTTATTCTTGTATTTACTGCTAAGTTTTTCTTTCGTCCTCCCTGGTTCTCCCGCTCTTCTTCTTTTCGTTTTGTTATATTTCCGTTTTACTCGTTATTTTTCTCATCTTATTCCCCTGCTTTAGGCGTTCTTTATTTTATCTATTTCCTTTCTCAGTTCTTTTGTCTTTTCCTGTTTGTCCTGTGCACTTTTATGCGCTTTTTGTTTTTTCATTTCCCTTTTTTCTGCCCTTACTTCTTGTCTGCTACTCTTTTCGTTTATTTACTTCCCTCCACGCTTTATTCTTCATTAATATTATTTATTTTATGTTTATTTTACTTTGACTTTTCTGGGTTACTGCCTCCGTTTATTTGTTCCCCGTTTCCTATACTTATATGAATTTTAGTTTACTTATGTCCTTATTCAGTTACTGTTCCACATTCTTTCGTTTGTCTATTTTCCGTTTATTCGTCATTTGTTTATTTTATTTCAGTTCTCTCATTTGTCATGGCCTGCTCTCAGTTTTCACTTATTGCTACGTTTCGTATTTCTGTGTTATTTGTAATTGTTTTACTTATTGTGACTTTTCTCTGTTGTACTGCTCCTATTATTCATTTATTTACTTCCCCCCGCTTTATGCATTTTATCTTACTCATGCCCTCTTTCGGTTCCTGCCCCCATTTATTCGTTTCTCCTGTTTTGTCAATGTTTATTTCAGTTTACTTATGCCCTTATTCTGTTTGTTACACATTCTTCCGTTAGTTTTTTTACGTTTATTCGTTTTCTTTACTACATTTCAGTCTCCCTGCTTATGACTTATTAATTTTAATTTTATTTTCTTATTTATTTTATCTCAATTTCTTTATTTTTACTTGCCTACTTATTCTGTGTTACTGCCTCCCCCCTTTTTTCGCTGTCTCTGCCTTTCATTCTCTTATAGGGTACTTATGTCCTGGCTTTAAATTTAGTTTATTTACTTTATTTATAATTCTAGTTCTTTATTTAATTAATGTTTAATTTGTTTTTAAAGTTTATTAATTAATTAATGTTTTCTATAAATTTATTTTAGTTTCCAGAGTTTATTTACTATTTAATTTTACGCATTATTTATTTTATTTTCTTATTTCTCGTTCCGTGTTAATGCCTACACTTTTCGCTTTCTCCGCCTATTCATTATTTTGTCAAGTTTACTTATGTCCTTTTTCTGTTTACTGTTACTCTTCATTATTTAATTACTTTATTTATTTTCCTTATGCCTTTATTTCTGCTCGTCCGCTACCCACTTTTGCTTTTATTTATTCCTTCCGTTGTACATTTATTATTCTACTTACTTCTTATGCCCTTATCCTTATTTTATTATTAGTTTTCTTACGTACAGGTTTTTAATTTTAATGTTTATCTTTCGCTCTTTAATTAATTTCGTTTAATTATGTTTTGTCTAATTTAAAGTTTATACTAGTTAAGGTTTAGTTAAATTTATTTAGTTTCCCGAGTTTATTTTCTTTATTTATGTGTCACATTATGTTTATTTTACTTATTTCCGGTTCTGTGTTAATGCCTCATTTTTCGGTTTCCCCGGCTATTCAGTAATTTTGTTAAGTTTACTTATGTCCTTATTCCGTTTTGCTGTCACCTCGCTAATTTTTACTTTATTTTTTTTTGCCTTTCTTTCGGCTCGTCCGCTCCCCACTTATGCGTTTATTTATTTTCATTCCGTTTTTACATTCTTATTCTCTTACTTCTTATGCCCTTATCCTGTTTATTATTAGTTTACTTTGTCCTGGCTATTAATTTAGTTTAGTTACTATATTTATTTTAGTTCTTTATTAATTTTGTCTAATTTTATGTTTTTTTTGAAGTTTTTAACTAATTAAGGTTTATTTATAAGTTTATTTTAGTTTCCCGAGTTTATTTACTGTATTTTATTTACACATTATTTATTTTATTTCTTATTTCTGGTTCTGTGTTTGCCTACAATTTTCGTTTTCCCCGTCTATTCTTACTTTCGTTAAGTTTACTTTGTCCTTATTCCATTTTACTGTTACACTTCGTTATTCATTTCCTTTATTTAATTTACTTTTGCCTTTATTTCTGCTCGTCCGCTACCCTCTTCTGCGTTTATTTATTTATCATTCCGTTTTATACGTTATTTATTCTATTTACTTCTTATGCCCTTATCCTTATTTATTATTAGTTTTCTTATGTCCGGGCTTTTAACTTTAGTTTATTTACTACATTTATTTTAGTTCTTTACTTAATTAATGTCTATTTTTGTTGTTTTTTTGAAGTTTTAACTAATTAAGGTTTATTTATAAATTTATTTTATTTCCCGAGTTATTTACTTTATTTTATTTACACTTTATTTATTTTACTTATTTCTGGTTCTGTGCTATTGCCTACTTTTTTCGCTTTTCCCGTCTACTCTTAATTTTGTTAAGTTTCTATGTCCTTACCCCGTTTTACTGTTACACTTCGTTACTTATTTACTTTATTTAATTTCCTTTTGCCTATACTTCTGCTCGCTACACACTTATGCGTTTATTTATCATTCCGTTCATACGTTTTTATTCTACTTACTTCTTATGCCCTCATCCATTTAATTTAGTTTCTTATGTCCTGGCTTTTAA
>WNGS01116466.1:24497-35733 GCA_020271785.1 Procambarus virginalis
TACGTCACGAAGGCAGGGGGGTCCAGCCGTAGCGCCGAGTTGGCGCCACAGTCTCACATAGCACGTCAGCGAGGCAAGACGTGCGCCAAGGAATCCTGTCAAGTTGACGGATTACCCGAGCTCCGGTGGATATAAGCGTCTCCTGTTGTCTGCACTCACTCTGAGAGGTCTTCCTTCATTCCATGTGTGGACCGAAGAAGGAATTGACGAAATATTGAGCAACAAGTGCTCCGGACAGGTGCATTGCAAGAAGTGGACTGGGCAGTGACGTATGTGACGTCTGTGGCAGTTCACTCGTTTAGGAGACAGCTTAGCGGCCGGGCCATTCCACCGTGAGGAAACCTGGTGACCGACTCGTCAACTAGGTTGGATGTGTGAACGACGGTCCTGTCAGTTTGACAGTAGTATGACAATCCCGTGGAACCTTACGAGTCACTGTTTTATGCAAGTACGCCAAGAAGTCTGCCTTCATTCCATGTGTGTGGACCGACGAGGGAATTGACAGTATATTGAGCTTCAAGTGATCTGGAATCGAGTGCTGTGAGATGGAGTTTAAGCAGTAGCATCATCTGGGACGTCTGATAGCTTCACAGTGACATCGTAGTGGCGGGGCCAATTCCACTGGAGTGCAGTGAAAGAAGAAACTATTGGGGAATCCGTACGACTACCGCCGAGAGTAGGCTGGCAGCCGTAATTGAGAAGTTGATAGCCAGGAGACCGACTCCAACCCTACAAGACGTGGAGGAGGAGCACGGACCTGCGGAGGACAGAACGCGGCGAGAATGCGATAATCCTGAGGCGTTGGCTTGTGTTTCTGGAGGGTACACGAGGCGAGGCCTGGACCAGGAGCTGCAACTCAACTCTCATCGAAGGATAGGTGAAGTAGGTGATTACAGTTACCCTCCCATTCCCCTTTAGTTAGCTATATATTTTTAGATAGAGTATCTTTCATGTAGTGAGCAAGTCTCACCTGGATCTATGTCACAGTAGGCACAGTGGCGGAGTGAGGCTATACAGAGCACTCACAGTATCATTTGTATATATATGTGGTGTGTACAAGCACCTGGATTTACTAAAGAATTTGCTGTGACGAGAATTTATTTCATGTGATTATATATTATACTAGTGAACCAGTTATTGGTATTTGGCTATGTGCCCAGTCTTTGTATAATTACTATTATTGCTATCTATGATTTATCTATGTATATGTATATCCTGTTATTGAATTATTTCACATGTGTGAAGTGATTACTTGTGATATCGCCTTTGAGAGGAATTATCGAATCAAAGCAGTACCGTGATTAAGTGCACTCATTGTAATTATTATCAAGTACAGTGTAGTTCTCTGGTACAGTGAAATATCACGTTAAGTGCAGTAAGAATGAGTTATTGATCGTGAGACCAGTTTGGTGGTTTATTGCGTCCTTTCAAAATTATAGATATGTCACGTGGATGATAATTATAGTGATTCATGAGAAGTTAAAGAAACGGGGCGCGCGACGCCAGGAAAACAAGCAATAAACATTCTCACGACTAGTAGGGCACGGACCAACTGGTTTTGACATGTGACGTGGGGGTGGAAGTGTGTTGCCATATCGGTGTGCTCCAAATTATCTGCTGAGGAGAGAGCAGTTGTTGTACTTGTTCTTGTGTGTTTATTGATTCATGAATATCTTGATGTTTTAAGTAAAACACCAAAATTCTTTGGTGTTTGTATCATCCCCTCCATAAACCTTGTAACTACGAAATGTTTAAAGGAGACTGAGTGACAGGAATAATTACTTGCCTGATATCAGATTAGTCGAGCGTGCTCTTGCCACAATTACCACAATTACGCAACACCACTGTAGTGTTACTGGACACCGGAAAACACCAGTTGGTGACCTTGTAAGTAGTGTAAGAGTCCTTGCCGGGGCGGGCACACAATTGAAGGAACAATCTGTGTCTTCGCACACTCCTTGACCAGGGCCGGTTGGGGATCGATTGGGGTACTCTCCTGGGCGTACACTGGCGCCGAGAGGATAGAGTGAAGACCCGCAGGACTACGGTAAGTAACGGCTATCGCTAGTGCGACCGTCGAGAGGAATCTAGTTTACTGTTGCTCACCCCCCCACACACCCCGACAGTATGTATGTATGTATGTATGTATTTGCGACTGTTGGTTTAGAGACAGGTTACCTGATTTGTGGAGCAAGATGGGAATTTTCGATGTCTAGGAATAATTAACCTATGAATATACTGGCTAGGATCCAGCTGAGTTGCTAGGTGGATGAATTGTGGTGAAACATTTGGGCAGCTATTTGATGGATGTGAGGACAGCTAAGTAGCCATGAGCACAGATACTAAAACAGCTGACCTGCTATGCTGTCAGATGTACGATTTAGATGAATTGTGACATCTGGGTCATTGTTTTAGTTTTTGAACTTATCATTACATAATGAATGATTACAGTTGTGGATGACTGTAATATATATTCATACACCTCTGATGAAGTTAAGTTAGGTGAGGGATAGATAGTTTAGTCATTTTTTTAATAATAGCATTGAATATATACTACATACATAAGTAGCATGCCAATACTTCATTGCACATCATTTGACGTCACTCATAGTTGAAAAGTCAGGTTGATTTTAGCCTTGACATGCATCTGTTAGTTCGAGACCATATTTTATCCCAATACTGGGACAGCTTTCATAACCTCATGCGTCACTAAAACAATGGCTCTTATTACTATTGAATGCATTTGTTTATTATAGATTAGGCTAGGTTGGTTTGGTGGGGTTGACGAATTGAATATTAAAATAAATATGAGCAATGATACAATGAGCTACGATATGAATGGATACAAGACATCATAGCTTTGCCTGTGAAGACATACAGCAAACAGTTGAGCCATTAGGAGATTAAGGAATGTGCAAATGATAGGCAGGGGCCCATCCTTGGACCCGCATGGGTTGCCAAAATCAACAGACCCTATTGGTGGATCAAACCGCATTGGGGATTAGAACATCAGAATGAAGCTAACTGCAGAAGGTCTATTTCAAAACATGCGAAGCAGCTTCTACTCAAAGTAGTTCATATATAAGTACATCGAATGAGTATTTTGATTTGTTATATGGTACAGCTAGGATTTTTTTGAGCGATTATTAGATGTACACAGGACTAGCAGTGAGGGGAGGAATTAAATGAAAATGGCAGTGATGTTATAGCTTTTTTTAAAATTATATAATGACAAAAATATCTGCATTCAGCTAGAGACTCCAATAGGGGCTTCAGTTATGTTCCAATACCCGATTTTTACTTTATTTTAACGCTGTTGCGTGTGAGATTCATAACAGTTCTTGTTCTGTGCTGCTTCCCTTGTTTCATACAATTGGGAGTTTGAGGATTTCAACCTTTCCTATGCCCAATAAACGATCCTTGGATGGACACTATAAATACAAGTAAGGTCAGCAAAAGGATTTTTTTGAATATTGATAGTCAATATCAGTGGTCATGATATTGATAGTCAATAGCCCATTGACTATTGAATATTGATAGTCAATAGTCCATTGACTATTGAATATTGATAGTCAATAGTCAATGGTCATCGCCAATGACCATTGTTGATGTCTGTGCAGGGTCACTGTAGTAACGCAAAACACTGGAGACCGGGCCCGACCTTTTAATCCCCTTGAACGAAATTTTCAGGGCTCAATAAACGATCCTCAGCTGGATATTATATATATATAAAACTCCCAGATAAGTATGGGTTAGGAATAATTACATAATAACAGAAAACGATCTTATCCAGAGAAGATGAAGACTGGGTGACATCATTGACCATTAGCGAGGTCTGTGCAGGGTCACTGGGCTACTCAAAACACACGAGACAGTGTCCGGCCTTTTAATTCCCCTTGAACAAATGGCAGGGGCCAAGGAGAGAATATTTTAATCTCACATTTTGAAAAATTATATGTTTTGAACGGAGAGGACGATAAATGAATGAAAATATTAGGAGACTATGAGGTACTAACGAAAAAAATTAAAACATACCCTGGGCTAGAAACAGCCGTTGGAAAAATTTAAATACCCTGCTCCGATGTCTGTCCGTCAAGTAAAAAATTTGAAACACCCCCTGATGCAATGCGCGGCGATGCCAGAAACATGGATAACCCCCCTGATGCTATGCCTGTCCATGCCAGAAATAAAGATACCCCCCCCCCTGATGCTATGCCCGTCTGTCGAGTAAAAAAATTGAAAACACTCTCGATTCTATGCCCGTTCGTCAAGTAAAAAAATTGAAAACACTCACAATTCTATGCCCGTCCATTGAGTAAAATTGTTTAAAACACCCCTGATGCTATTGCCTGTCCATGGCAGAAAAATAAATACCCTCCTGATTCTATCCCCATCCATGGAATAAAGCAAACGGACGTGCATAGTCACGTTTTCCACCACTGTTATCATGTCTCCCTTTACTCGTCTGTTTTCCAGGGATATGAGGTTCAGCTCCCTTAGCCTTTCCTTATAGCTCATATCTCTCAGTTCAGGGACCAGTCTGGTGGCATACCTCTGAACCTTCTCTAACTTTGCCTCGTGTTTAACTAGGTATGGGCTCCAGGCTGGAGCTACATACTCTAGGATTGGTCTTACCTAAATGGTAAAATGGTGTGATATCAACCCCCAGATCTTTTTCTCTGTCTATTGCAGGACATCACCTCCCGGATGGTACCTTCTCTTCAGTCTTGTGTTCCCTTCGCCTTATTTCATTACTTTACACTTTCCTGAGTTGAACTTTAGTTGCCATTTTCTTGACCATTTCTAGACAATTTTCTAGACCATTAATGTGTGTATATGTGAGTGCGAGTGTGTGTGTGTGTGTGTGTGTGTGTGTGTGTGTGTGTGTGTGTGTGTGTGTGTGTGTGTGTGTGTGTGTGTGTGTGTGTGTGTGTGTGTGTGTGTGTGTGTGTGTGTGTATATGCGTGCGTGTGTATGTGTGTACTCACCTAGTTGTACTCACCTAGTTGTGCTTGCGGGGATTAAGCTCTGGCTCTTTGGTCCCACGTCTCAACCGTCAATCAACAGGTGTACAGGTTCCTGAGCCTATTGGGCTCTGTCATATCTACACTTGAAACTGTGTATGGAGTCAGCCTCCACCACGTTACTTTCTAATATCCCTGTGGCTCATTTGGGCACTCAGTTTCCACCTGTGTCCCCTTGTGCATGTGCCTCTTGTGTTAAATAGCCTGTTTTTATCAACCCTGTCGATTCCCTTGAGAATCTTGAATGTGGTGATTATATCCCCCCTAACTCTTCTGTCTTGCAACAAAGGAGGTTTAATTCCCATAGTCTCTCCTCGTAGCTCATGCCTCTCAGCTCGGGTACTAGTCTGGTGGCAAACCTTTGAACCTTTTCCAGTTTAGTCTTAGGCTTGACTAGATATGAACTCCATGCTGGAGCCGCATACTCCAGGATTGGTCTGACATATGTGGTATATAATGTTCTGAAAGATTCTTTACACTAGTTTCTAAAGACCATTCTTATGTTAGCCAACCTGGCATATGCTGCTGATGTTATCCTCTTGATATGAGCCTCAGGGGACAGGTCTGGCGTGATATCAACCCCTAGGTCTTTCTCTCTCTCTGACTCTTGAAGTATTTCATCTCCCAAATGATACCTTGTTTCTGGTCTCCTTCTTCCTACCCCTATCTTCATTACATTACATTTGCTTGAGTTAAACTCTAACACCCATTTGTTCTACCATTCCTTGAGCTTGTCCAGGTCTTCTTGAAGCCTCAAGCTGTCCTCCTCTGTCTTAATCCTTCTCATAATTTTGGCGTCGTCAGCAAACATTGAGAGGAATGAGTATACCCTCTACCTTACCTTGAGGTTACCTTGAGGTGCTTCCGGGGCTTAGCGTCCCCGCGGCCCGGTCGTCGACCAGGCCTCCTGGTTGCTGGACTGATCAACCAGGCTGTTGGACGCGGCTGCTCGCAGCCTGACGTATGAGTCACAGCCTGGTTGATCAGGTATCCTTTGATCAGGTATCTCCCTCTAGGAGATCATTTACGTATATCAGAAACAGGATAGGTCCAAGCACAGAGCCCTGTGGGACTCCATTGGTGACTTCACGCCATTCTCAGGTCTCACCCCTCACTGTAACTCTCTGCTTCCTAATGCTTAGGTACTCCCTTATCCACTGAAGCGTCCTACCAGTTACTCCTGCCTGTTTCTCCAGCTTATGCATCAACCTTTTATGGGGTACTGTGCCAAAGGCTTTCCGACAGTCCAAAAAACTGCAGTTCGCCCATCGTTCTCTTTCTTGCTTAATCTTTGTCACCTGATCGTAGAATTCTATCAAGCCTGTAAGGCAAGATTTACTCTCCCTGAACCCATGTTGATTGGTTGTCACGAAGTCTCTTCTCTCCAGATGTGTTACTAGGTTTCTTCTCACAATCTTCTCCATCACCTTGCATGGTATCCAAGTTAAGGACACTGGCCTGTAGTTCAGTGCCTCTTGTCTGTCACCATTTTTGTATATTGGTACTACATTAGCAGTCTTCCATATTTCTGGTAGGTCTCCCATTTCCAATGACCTACTATACACTATGGAGAGTGGCAAGCAAAGTGCTCCTGCACACTCTTTCAATACCCATGGTGAGATTCCGTCCGGCCCAACAGCTTTTCTCACATCCAGCTCCAATAGGTGCTTCTTGACCTCATCTCTTGTAATTTCGAACCTTTCCAAGATCACCCGGTTTGCTGCCACCTCTCCTAGCGCCGTGACTTCTCCCTGTTCTATTGTAAAGACCTCCTGGAACCTTTTGTTGAGTTCTTCACAGTCCTCTTTGTCATTCTCTGTGTACCTGTCCTTGCCCACCCTAAATTTCATCACCTGTTTCTTCACTGTTGTCTTCCTCCTGATGTGACTGTGTAGTAGCTTTGGTTCGGTCTTGGCTTTATTAGCTATATCATTTCATACCTTTTCTCAGCTGCTCTTCTCCACACAACATCTTTGTTCCTGTTCTCTGGTATCTCTCTCTACTTTCTGGTGTTCTGTTATTACGGAAGTTCCTCCATGCCTTTTGTTCAGCTCCTTTGCTTTCATACATTCCCTATTAAACCACGGATTCTTCTTTTGCTTCTCTGTTTTTTCCTGTCGGGCTGAGGGCAAACCTGCTTACAGCCTCATGACATTTTTAGGTGACATAATCCATCATGTCTTGTACGGAATTGGTTACGAGTTCTGTGTCCTAATGTATATCCCATAGGATTTAATTCAGCTCCCTCATAGTTCCCTTTGGGTCGCCAGCCCTTTGTTTCCCAGTTCTTTTTTGGGGTGATAATGCCTAGCTCAACCAGGTACTCAAAGCTCCAATACACTATGGTCACTCATTCCCAAACTGGGGGCTCCAACCTTAACTGTCCCTTATGTGTGTGTGGTGCAGTGGCTAGCGTGTGCGTGAGGCGTGTGTGTGGATATGTGTGGTACTCACCTAGTTGTACTCACCTAGTTGTGCTTAGCGGGGGTTGAGCTCTGGCTCTTTGGGTATCCCCGCCCTCTCTAACCGTCATGAACAGGTGAAGGCAGAAATGTTCCTGAGCCTATGGGCATCTACTCATAGTCTATCACTCTTGAAAACTGTGTATGTAGTCAGCGACTCCACTCCATCGCTTCCTAATGCATGTCCATGGCTTGTCCAACCCACTAGACTGACCATAAAAAGCGTTTCTTTCTATATCTCTGGGGCCTCATTGGGCCACTCAGGTCCCACCTGCTGTCCCATCCTGTGCATGTGCCTCTTCTTTGGTGATAAATAGCCTGTTTTTTATCAACCCTGTCCGATTCCTGAGTAATCTGGAATGTGGTGATTATTAATCCCCCCTAACTCATCTGTACTTCAACAAGTGAGGTTTAATACCCATAGTCTCCTCCTCGTTAGCTCATGCCTCGTCAGTCGGGTACCTAGTCTGGTGGCAAACACTTTGAACCTTTCCTAGTTTAGTCCATTAGGCTTGACTAGATAATGAAATCACGATGCTGGAGCTCGCATCACTCACGAGTACTCGGTCTGACATAGGGTATATAATGATGTCTGAAAGATTCTTACACGAGGTGTCTAAGACCATTTCTTATGTTAGGCCACTGGCCTATGTTGCTGTTGTATATACACTCGTTGGTTTGAGGCCCTCAGGGGACAGGTCTGACGTGGGTGATACCCTCACCCATGGTCTTTCTCTCTCTCCTGACTGCTTGAAGTATTTCATCTCCCAAATGATAACCAGATGTTTCTGGTCTACTTGCTTCCTACCCCTATTCATTACATTACATTTGCTTGAAGTTAAACTACTAACAACCCCATTTGTTTCTACCATTCTTGAGCATTGTCCAGGTCTTCTTGAAGCCTCAAGTCGTCTTCCTCCTCTTCTTAAATCCTCTCATAATTGTGGCGTCTGTCAGCAAACATTGAGAGGAATGTAGTAACCCTCTACCTTACCTTGACTTTGATGTTACCTTGAGGTGCTTCCGGGGCTTAGCGTCCCCAGCGGCCCGTTCGTCCGCCAGGCCTCCTGGTTGACTGGACTGACAAACCAGGCTGTTTGGACGCGGCTGCCGCAGCCTGACGTATGATCCGCACCGGGTTGTATCAGGTATCCTTTGATCAGGTATCTCCCTCTAGGAGATCATTTACGTTTATCAAACAGATAGGTCCAGCACAGAGGCCCTGTTGGGACTCCTGTGTGCTTCACGCCATTCCTCAGGTCTCACCCCAATCACTGTAAACCTCAGCTTCCTATGAATGCTTAGGTAGCTAACCCTATCCACTCCTGAAGCGTCCTACCAGTTACATCCTGCATGTTTCTTCCAGCTTATGAACATCAACCTTTTTATGGGGTACTGTGCCAGAAAAGGCTTTCCGAACAGTCCAAAAACTGCAGTTCGCCCAGCGTTGCGTCCTTTCTCTTGCTGTAATCTTTCACCTAGATCGTAGAATTCTCCTAAAAGCCTGTAAGGCAAGATTTACTCTCCCTGAACCCATGGTTGATTGGTTTGTACGGAAAGTTCCTTCTCTCGAGATGCTTTCTGGTTGCTTTTCGACAATCTTCTCATCCTTGCAGTATGCTAGACATGCCTTAAGTTAAGGACACTGGCCTGTAGTTTATGCCTCTTGGTCTGTCTAGGTCCATTTTGTATATTGGTACTACCTTAGCATCTCCATATTTCGGTAGGTCTTCCCTCCCATGTTCCAATGACGTACTACACTATGGAGAGTGGCAACAAAGTGTCTTCCTGCACAACTCTTTCAATGACCCATGGGAGATTCCCGTCCGGCCCAAACAGCTTTTTTCACACCCAGTTCCAACTCCAAGGTGGCTTCTTGACCTCACTCTTGTAATTCGAACCTTTCCAAGATCACCCGGTTTGCTGCCGACCGTCTCTCTAGCGCCGTGACTTCTCCCTTTTCTATTGTAAAGACCTCCGTGGAACCTTTTTGTTTAGTATCTTCACAGTTCCTCTTTGTCATTCTCCGTAGTACCTCGTTTGCCCACCCTAACGTTTATTCACCTGTTCCTGCACTGTTGTCTTCCTCCTGCATGTGACTGTGGATAGTTTGGTTCGGTTTGTGGCTTTATTGTATATCATTTTCTTATCCTTTTTCCAGCTGCTCTCTCACGATGACATATTTGTTCCTTGGTTCTCTGTATCTCCTCTAATTTCTGGTGTTCTGTTTTACGGATAGTCCTCCATGCGATCTTTTGTTCAGCTCCTTTGCTTTCAATACACTCCTATTAATCATGGATTGTCTTTCGCTTCTCTGTGTTTTTCCTGTCGGGCTGAGGCAAACCTGCTACGCCTCATGACATTTGGGTGACAATAATCCATATATTGTCTTGTACGGACTTGGTTCGAGTTCTGTGTCCATAATGTAATCCCATAGGAATTATATCATCTCCTCATAGTTTCCCTTTCGGTTCGCCAGCCCTTTGGTTCCCATTTTCTTTTATTGGGGGTGATAACTCCTAGCTCACCAGGTACTCAAAAGCTCATACCACTATGATCACGTCATTCCCCAAGGGGGCTTCCAACTATAACTTCCCTTATGTTGTGTGTGTATCGGTCCTGTCACTGTGTTGTGTGTTTTTGTTTTTCTGTTATGTTTGTGTTCTGTTTACCTCACCTATGTTGGCTTGCGGGGGTTAGCTCTGGCTACTTTGGTCCCGCCTCTCAACCGTCAATGAAACAGGTGACAAGTTTCCTGAGCTCAATGGGCCTCTATCATCTACACTTGAAACTGTGTAGGGATGAGTCAGCCTCCACCACATCGCTTTCCAGCTAATGCATATCCATTTGTCAACCCACATCTGAACACTAAACAAACGTGTCTTTCTAATATCTCTGTGGCTCATTGGGCACTCGTTTCCACCGGTGTCCCCTAGTGGCGTGTGCCCCTTGTTAAAAGCGTCTTTAATCAACCCCTGTCGATTCCTCTGAGCATCTTGAATGTGGTGATCACGCCCCCCTAATTCTCTGTCTTCCAACGAAGTGAGGTTTAATTCCGCTGTGTCGCTCCTCGTAGCTCTTAACCTCTCAGCTCGGGTACTAGTCTGGTGGCAACACTTTGACACCTTTTCCAGTTTAGTCTTATGCTTGACTAGATAGGACTCCATGCTGGAGCCGCATACTCCAGGATTGGTCTGACATATGTGGTATAATAATGGTTCTGTAAGATTCCTTCACAAGTTTCTAAGGCCGTTCTTATGTAGCCACCTGGCATATGCTGCTGATGTTATCCTCTTGATATGAGCCTCAGGGGACAGGTCTGGCGTGATATCAACCCCAGGTCTTTCTCTCTCTCTGACTCTTGAGTATTTCATCCTACCCAAATGAACCTTGTATCTGGTCTCCTGCTTCCTACCCATCACATTACATTACATTTGCTTGTTACGCAACAGCCATTGTAGTTCGTACATATCCGAGCTTGTCCAGGTCTCTTGAAGCCTCAAGCTGTCCTCCCTCTATCTTAATCCTCTCATAATTTTGGCGTCGTCAGCAAACATTGAGAGGAATGAGTCTATACCCTCTGGGAGATCAGTTACGGATATCAGAAACAGTATAGGTCCAAGTACAGAGCCCTGTGGGGACTTCACGTGGTGACCTCACGCCAGTCAGAGGTCTCACCCTTCACTGTAACTATCTGCTTCATATTGCTTAGGTACTTCCCTATCCACTGGAGCGCCCTACCTGTGTGTG
>WNGS01116466.1:35758-48955 GCA_020271785.1 Procambarus virginalis
TCAACAAATTTGTTCCAGAAGTTGTCCCAACTCTCGTATTCAGTACCAGAGAAAGTTGGGAGACTGAGAGATGGTAATTTGACTTCTGGTGGTGTTCTGGTTTTGGGAAGCTGTGGCTGCAATATTTGTATTGGCCTTATGTGTGGTTATTATATCGTCAAAGTGTTGTAACTTTGCAAGTATTGCATCTTCGTAATCTGAGTTTTCTTGTATTACATCGTTCATTGTCTCTTCCGTGATACCAGTTAAGCTGAGGACATCTTGATATTTTATTATTTGTTGCAGCACATGCTGATATTTGATCTGTGCAAACTTATAATAGTTTTCCAGTGCTGCATAATTAACTGCAGTTTCATTACCTAAATCCTCACACTTTTTAATGTCATGATAAGTGTCCCTGAATTCATGCCAGTGAGGGTCGCTTTTACATTTTTGGCAGTAGACATCGTGGAAGTACTTGCTAACCATGTTGGACTTGCACTTGGACTATTTCTGGCACTTGAATTAGTAGAGCCACTAGTTTCTGAACTAGAGCTGCTTATCATTTAAATAATACACTATATAATCATACACTCTATAATTTGAGTGGTAAGCCTGCATCAATGCTGGAATTCCTCAAGTTAGCCCTTCTTTATCACTCTCGGTTGGTACAGAGACACAGGTTAACACTCAAAGGTGAAATGATTATAGTTAAATTATGACTATTGTTATGGTAATAATATGTTGACAACACAACTCGGGTTGTCATAAATACTGCATAAAAATATGTACTTGCTAGGTTGTAATATATGTTCAACTCTAGACAAGTGTAAAATTCTTACCCTTACTCCAGGTTAGCACAACAAATTAAACTAGGTTGTTGTACACCACCAGCCTAAAATGTCCTTACCCTTGTGCAAGAATTTGCTTTAGATAATGTGGCATTAATGTGGGGGCATTACTTGGGTTTTGGAAAAGTTGTTCAATGTCAACTAATATTTTTTTCACTAGTTGTATATGAAAAGCACTGCAAGTGTTCCAAGTTTCAGTACTGCAGCGTAAATAGAAAGGGAGAAATATATTTTTTTCGTTTTCTTCAACGAATTTTACACATTTTCAAGTTTTAATAAAACACACTTTTCAGATATAATCATTCTGTGACACTTTTCTGACACATTAGCATATAATAAAGGATATCTAGTTGGGGATTTTCCAAAACATCTTTAGTTTTCCTAATACAAATATTCAAAGTTCCCCCCCCAAAAATTATGCAAATATATCATGTTTATTGCTATTTATAAAATCAATAAATGAACTTAGGAAAAAACGTCTCAATACGATTGTAGAGACAAACTTTACATACAAGGTGTCAGTTTCATGTAAATTAAATAAAAAATGAAAAAGAAATTCAAACGTTTATGTTAGTTGAAAATACATAAGAAAATAATAAAGTCTAAGATGCTGCCATCTGTGGCTGAGGTTGACATTAACCAGTTTTCTCCAAAATTGGCACCCTTACAGATAGGCTTATGAGCAGTCAGGAGTATAAGTTTCATGCAAATCGTTCAATAAAAAAAAAATGAAAAAAAATACAATTTTCTTTTTTAACTTAAATTTCTTTCTAATAAAACTAATTATAATATTTTTTTAATGTATGCTATTGTGATAGCAAAGAGTCATAGATATGATTTCAGTTGACACTTGTGTTTGATAATCGTTTTTGATCATTTTGGAATAATTTTGACACCTTCTTCAATATTTTTTCTCCCTTCCTATTCATGCTACGATTCTGAGACTTGGGCCAGATGAAACTTTTTTCATGTACAACTCGTCCAAAAAGTTTGATTGAAATCGAACCAGTTTTCATTAAATGCATTTTTTGGGAAATCGGGAAGTCATGCCCCCATTTATTTATAAAATATATGGGAAAATCCTGACAGCTATTCTCTTTTTTAAATTTACTTATTTCCTTAGTTCTTAGTAATAAGTTAGCTAATTAAGCAAGTAAATAATTAAATGAGAACTGTATGTACTGATTCAACTGCCTGAAATTATCTCACATAATTTGGAGGGACAATTTGCAACTTAAACCACTTTGAGATGGCTCCTTCTTAAACCACAAATTGTTTACCTTATAAATATAATTATATCATACCACATATGGTGGTCTAATCTACTATTATTATGGCAATGATTAATTAATAATTATGAGTACTACTTCTACAGTAAATACAAAAGGAGGGCTTAGCTGTTCATGTAGAAGGGGCCTGCTAAGGTTGTGTAATTGTTGCATCAAACATGGGTGTGGCCCTGTGCTTCTGAGTGCCACGTAATGGCGGCTGTGGGGGAAAACAAGGCTTGGCATACAGCTAGGTAATAATTATATGTAAGGTCCCACTGTCTGCTCAGCTTCTTGTTACTCCAAATCACATTTACCTGCTGAGTTCAAAGAATTAATAATGTTTCTCTAAATTTATAAGTACAGGTAAGACATGGAATATGAGGGTGATAAATTGTGTAAACGTACTTCTTGGTGGGGGGGTCTTCATGCAAATAACTGGCTACCTATCCATAATAAAAAGATGCATCCATACTGGCAGTCAGATACTTAATTGCTCCAGTTGTAGTAGAGGTGTTGCTGTGGTAGTTCTCATGGGACAGAGTAGGTCTATCGTGAGACTAGTATCACAACTCTTAGGAGCAAACGTTCTGTCTTGTTATTGTTCTGAGTGAGTGACGCTCTCTGCTCCAATGTTTTGATGGTTCTACATCTAAATTTAATTTTACAATAACAAGGGAGTCAAGCTATATTCTGGTGTTAGTAATTATATTCAGTCTTAGTGAACACTTTTTTATTAAATTTAAACATTAGACTGTTGTATGAACAGAATTTAGGTTAAGGTAAATACGTGTCGTCGATGACGTCACGGAATCACCCATTGTCTGTTCTTTAAGGGGATACTATCTTATTATGTGTGTTGGATTTCCGAAAATAGTGTATTTATGCAAGCTGTATATTTAATTTGCAGAAGTGGAACTGGTGCAACTGTATTTTTGTGTGCAAATTGTGTATTTGTGTAAGATCTGTATGTGCAATCTGAAGTAAATAGATCTTCATACGCAAGTGTGAATGTGTATTTTTGGTTTATGAGACAAAGTGTGGCTATTTAGTAAAAATTATGTTTAGTGAATTGTGTAATTTCAGTGGAAGCGCTTTTTGTTTGTATGAGCATATATGAAATTTTTTATAATTACACAAATACCATACTCTGTAAATGTTATATTTTGAGTGTATATGCAATATTTGTGTAAAGGCCTATTTTGTGTGCAATTGACATACTTTGAATGTAAATGTCATATTTGTCTATAAATGACATTTTGTGTGTGAATGGTATATTTTGTGTGTGAATGGCATTTTTTGTTTGTAAACGATATATTTTGTGTGAATAATATATTTTGAACATAAATGTCATATCTGGTGTGTGAATGTTGTATTTTCTGTGTAAATGGAATATTTGTGTGGCATTGCTTTGTGCATAAAATTCTATATTGAGTGTAAATGTGTATTTTTTTATTCTGATGTTTTAGATTGTGTGTATTTTTAGTGTAGGTAAAAGTGTTGCATTTTGTGTGTATGATGTAAATTAATATATTTTGTGCTCCTTATCACAACCTTAGCTTTTTATGAATAATTACTAATGTATTTATTTGAATGGGACATATACACCCTGGTTTATCCATTTGAATACTATGTAGGTGGGTATTTAATAATATATTGAACTTGCTGGAATAATATGAATACCTTGCTGAATGGTGTGCATTAATATATGAATTAACAGCGTAAATAATTAAGATGTTTGGGATGAATAAGCTGTGGGGTTACCAAAATCTTATTCTTAATACATTTTAAGGATTCGTTTGGCATAAACTACATCTGATTAATGGTGCAATGGTGGCAAAACAAGCTCTTCTCTATTCATGTATGGGTTGTGGAGTATGTGTATGTATGTGTATGTATGTATGTATGTATGTATGTATGTATGTATGTATGTATGTATGTATGTATGTATGTATGTATGTATGTATGTATGTATGCATGTATGCATGTATGCATGTATGTATGTATGTATGAATGTATGTATGTATGTATGTATGTATGTATGTATGTATGTATGTATGTATGTATGTATGTATGTATGTATGTTGTATGTATGTATGTACTCACCTAGTTGTACTCACCTAGTTGTGCTTGTGGGGGTTGAGCTCTGGCTCTTTGGTCCCGCCTCTCAACCGTCAATCAACAGGTGTACAGTTTCCTGAGCCTAATGGGCTCTATCATATCTACACTTGAAACTGTGTATGGAGTCAGCCTCCACCACATCGCTTCCTAATGCATTCCATTTGTCAACCACTCTGACACTAAAAAGTTCTTTCTAATATCTCTGTGGCTCATTTGGGCACTCAGTTTCCACCTGTGTCCCCTAGTGCGTGTGCCCCTTGTGTTAAACAGCCTATCTTTATCAACCCTGTCGATTCCCCTGAGAATCTTGAATGTGGTGATCATGTCCCCCCTAACTCTTCTGTCTTCCAACGAAGTGAGGTTTAATTCCTGCAGTCGCTCCTCGTAGCTCATACCTCTCAGCTCGGGTACTAGTCTGGTGGCAAACCTTTGAACCTTTTCCAGTTTAGTCTTATGCTTGACTAGATAGGGACTCCATGCTGGAGCCGCATACTCCAGGATTGGTCTGACATATGTGGTATATAATGTTCTGAAAGATTCCTTACACAAGTTTCTAAAGGCCGTTCTTATGTTAGCCAACCTGGCATATGCTGCTGATGTTATCCTCTTGATATGAGCTTCAGGGGACAGGTCTGGCGTGATATCAACCCCCAGGTCTTTCTCTCTCTCTGACTCTTGAAGTATTTCATCTCCCAAATGATACCTTGTATCTGGTCTCCTTCTTCCTACATACATACATGTATGTATGTATGTATGTATGTATGTATGTATGTATGTATGTATGTATGTATGTATGTATGTATGTATGTATGTATGTATGTATGTATGTATTGTTATGATCTCAGCCTGCAGGAGAAACGAGTCTCCCCCTTGAGAGTTATTCAGCAAGCCTGACCTAACTGGAAGGTCCAGGAATCATAGAGGCGATAATACATAGGTAAGATAGTTTGGTCGATTTAAAATAAAATTTGAGATTATGGGCAATGAACGAGGAAACAGATAAATGACTGGTTAGGAGATGTGGACAAGTTGCTGGAGGCATGAGGCTCGCTTGGAGGGCGATGACCTCACTTGAGGCCGGACATCGTAGGGGGGAGGACGTGCTTCGTCGTGCTCCAGTCAGAAGGAGACCCTAGCGTTATTATCTCCAAGAGAGAGAAGTGTGCAGACGTGCCAACTGTGGAGTCGCGCTGAAGACGTTGCGGTCTCAAGTCCTGGATGGCGGGGAGAGTATTAAGCCGCCCAGAGACAGTTTTGTGGGCTGTGGGAATCACCCTGGTCAGACATTGTCAGAGGGAGGAGCGCCCTTGACCAGATAATCTGTGGTAAGCCCGATTTAAGCCAGTTCATAATGTTTGCTTGTAGTTGGTCGTGTGCCCAGAGACAGTAGCAATGTTATTTACAAGTTAAACATGTTTTGGTAAGGCAGAAAGCCTGAAATAAGAGAGTAAAGTGGGAGGAGAGCGGGGCGACGTCCATCTCCTCTGGGCGCCGGCAGGGACTGAGGTCCTGACGGCTGAGGCCCCTCCCAGAGTGAGTGAGGCCAGTCAGGCGAGGTGGAGCATGGACCCACCCACGGGGGAGTCCACTCTCACTAAATGTAGAAGACAGATAAAGATTGGAGGCAAGATATTGTGTGATTATTTTTGTTTATGTGTTAAAGGGGAAACATTTTATTGGAGTGCAAATGGGTTGCAGGTTTGTCTTTAAATAAGAAGTTGCTGAGGACTTCGAAGCCAGCACAGAGGGAGTAGTTGATGAGACTCCAAGGCAGTGGAGGAGAGGACCCCGAGCTGTGAGGAGAAGGAGTGAGGAGTGTCATGTGCTTCTGCAGAGGTGGTGAAGTCCCACAGTTATTTGAGGAAACTTTATGGTGTAGCAGCCAGGAGAGCTGTGGATGACCCTAGGAGAGGAGTAGGGAAGCACCATAATTGTTCAAGGAATCTTCATGGTAGCAGCCTGGAGGAGCTGCAGAGGATCCTGGTGGTTAAGCCCGAAAGAACCTGAAGTTGTCAGGGTAGTGAAATAGTTCTAAATGATCACTTGTATGGAGGTGAGAGTGTTTGTCATTAGCGTGAACGACGCAATGAGAGGTGAGTGATCGTTTGCCATTTATGTGCCACGAAGTGATATTGAAGTTTAGAGTCACGGTCGTAGGCAGGATTACCTACAGATATTCTAGACGGATAGAGTGATTGATTGATTCGTTGTGTCACTGAACATTTATACTGATATATATATATATCTGTGTTATTGCATCTTCCTGCTGAATTTTCTTGTACGTGTTTAGAGATATATTTTATGTATATATAATCTCTTGTTGAAAGTGTAACATTATATTGTAAGACTTAATCTACTTGAGGAGGTTGATAATATTAGGTAATACCAAGAGATAGAATACCACTTAGCAAGCTGAGTATAGAGTTCTGATGGTGTTGGAGTGCAACCTGATTATAATAGTATAGTGTATAGGATTCATTATTATTATATGTATGCGTGTATTGTATTTGTACTTCGTCCCGTAAATGTGTTCAAATTTGCTGGTGTTTGCACTTGTCCCAGTGAGGCTTCCCAGGAAATAGTAAAGAAGGAGAGAGAGAGAGCAAGAAACAGGAACCACTGCTGTGACAGGGTAAGACGGAAGTCTTTAAGACAAAGGGGATTGGGGAGGTCATAACCCATAAGGAGAGAGTGGGGAGTCACAGCGGCTCGAGTGGGTGTGTGCACGTGACAACGAGGCTGAGTGCTGGAGCCGCATTTCCCTAAACGTGTGACGTTGAGCCCCTCTCTAGAGCCTGAAGTGCCTGGTGTGATCTCCTAGTGGAAATAAGCACTCTATCGAGTTGTGGGTTGGGTGGTCCATCAGCGGTAACACCACCCAAACCACCACCAACAACAGTATGTATGTATGTATGCAAGTATGTATGTATGTATGTATGTATGTATGTATGTATGTATGTATGTATGGTATGTATGTATGTATGTATGTATGTATGAATGTATGTATGTATGTATGTATGTATGTATGCAAGTATGTATGTATGTATGTATGTATGTATGTATGTATGCATGTATGTATTGTGACGGTGTTCCCCCCCCCCTTCTATTTTCTCCCACGCCTGCTGTAAGAGTCATGTCCACTTTGCCCGACGTTTCTCTACGTTGCGGGCCTCAGTTTGACATATGTGGAAGAGTATAGTGTTCTCGCAGTGCCGAGAAATTAGTAAAAGAAGAGTATTTTGGCCTGTGGTATAGGCCCTTTAGGANCCACTCACCATTGCTGGGCTCAGCGAGATCATTCGCTAACAGATATTCCACCTCCTGTCGCATGATCCTCCTCTTCTCAGGACTCACCCGATAAGCGCTCTGTTTGATTGACTTTCCTCCGCGCACGTCCTCCTCGTGCACCACACTCTTGTGCCGTCGGGGCACATCCGTGAAGAGCGACTTGTTCCTTCGTATCAGGGTCACTAGATCTCTCCTTTTCCCTTTATCCAGATGACGCAGCCTCTCTTCTAGATGTACCAAACTCTCTGTATTTGACAGGCGCGTACCATCTTCACGGGCCCACTTTCTTTCCTCTGCTGGCATCACTTGGCTCATCTCTATACACAGAGCCAATTTCCCTTCTTGCGACTGTGTTGCTCCCTTCAATCCCGCACTCTCTTGCTCCTCCGGGAAGTATGGCTTCAAACGATTGATATAACATACCTGTGTCTTGTTGGGGAGATTTGGCTTGCCGATCTCGTAACTTACAGGACCCACACGCCGAACAACCGAGTATGGACCACCAAAGCGTGATTCCGTCACTCTACCTCTCCCAGGTAGCAACATCCTCACTCTGGCTCCTGCCTCGAACTCCCTTGGGACAGCCTTGTTGTCGTACCAGATCGACATCTTCTCTTGAGCTGTCTTCAGGTGACCACAGCCAGCTCCTTCGCCGTTTTCAATCGTTCGTGGAATTTCTGCACATACTCTTCCACTGTCACTAATGTTTTCTCCGCCGTCAACTGCTCCTTCAGCATCAATAACGGGCTCCTTACTTCATGCCCAAACACTAGCTGGAATGGAGAGAATCCCAGAGACTCCACTATAGCATCTCGGATCGCAAACAGGGCTGGACAGACAGCCTCATCCCATTCCGCTCCCTGTTCTGCACAAAACACTCTTAAGATGGTCTTCAGAGTGAAATGGAACCTCTCAATTGCTCCCTGCGGTTGAGGTCTATAAGGAGACGATCGTAGTTGGGCTATTCCCCAGCTCGCAATAGCCTGCCTAAACCACCTCGACTGGAAAACACTTCCACAGTCGGACTGAATCTCCTTGGGCACACCTACCCAAGCAAAGAACCGATGAAGGTGTCCCATGACGCATCTCGATGTCACCTTCCGCACTGGGATCGCCTCTGGAAATCTCGTCGAAGCACACATGATAGTCAATAAGTAATTATTTTCCTTTCTTGTCTTAGGTAATGGTCCCACGACGTCGATTATTAGGCTTTCAAACGCCTGGCCAAATGCAGGAACTGTAACCAAAGGTGCTTTTGGGATGGCGGGGACGTTCTTCCCCGCTCTCTGGCACGGGAAACACGTCTTGCAAATTCTTCTTACATCTGCGTCCATGCCCGGCCAATAAAAAATGTTCCCGAAGCCTGCTTAAGGTCTTGGTCACTCCCAAGTGACCCGCGTGATCCACTGAGTGCGCAAACTTCAGTACTACGTTTCTGTACCGCGCCGGCACCACCACCTGACGCCTCACTCTCAGCATATCATCACCCGCTTCTTCCCTAACCGGTCTCCACTGCCTCATTAGCACTCCCTTCTCCACGAAGAAGCGAGTCGGTGACTCGGGTTCGGCGAGACCTCCTTCCGCCTCCCGTACCAACTCAGAAAACTCTTCCTTTTGCAGCTCACCTAGACGGGTGCGGTCAATACCTAGAGGACTGGTGAGAGTAACTTGGACACTCTTATCCGACCCTTCCTCACCTGTTGCTTGTCCTCTGGCCTCTTCTCGGAACAAACGATCGAGCCCCAGGTCACCCGGCATGTTCTCTTCGGAGTGACTGGATTCGCTCACATCATCTTCCCTGACGCCTCTTCCCAACGTCACCGCGCATACCGGAAATGCCACTCTCGCAATTTCCGTTTCGCCACTGCTGGCGCCCATCCTGTTGCTCTGTCGATAGGGCTCACCCTTAATCAAATTCGGGAGAACACATCCCCCACAGGAGTCATTCCCTAGGATCACCTGAGCTTCCATCCTGGGCAGTAAAGCACAGACCCCTACCACGAAAGTCTGACAACCATAGTCTGCATTAAGAGTCACCTTATGAAGGGGCATCCTCACTTGTCCCCCCAACGTCCTTATCAGGGCTTCCCCTGTACTGGAACTTCTGTATTCCTCGGGGAAGAGGGATTCACTGACAAGGGTGAAGTCGGATCCAGTGTCCCTCAGCATCCTTGCTGGCACAGGATCAGCTTCTCTTATCTTCACCGTCCCCTCACACACAAAGGGGTGAATCCTCTTCTCCCTTATCACTGGCATATCACCTGAATTATCGTTGGCTTCTTCGCTTCCTATCCTCGCGAAAGCCACGTTCCCACCATGCCTTGGGCGACCGCACTCCCTTGCAAAGTGTCCTCATCCCCCACAGTTGTAACACTGACCGCCTCTCCTGGGCAACCCTCTACTAGTCACCCTGGTAGCACCAACGGTAGAGGTTCCCTTAGTCCTCCTAGAACTCCCCGTCGTCGGTTCCCGGGCAGCAGCACTCGCTCCCGTGCTAGGTCCACTGCTCGCAGCTTGGGGCTTCCTCCCCACGTCCCTTCAACTCTTGAACCGGGTTACTTCATCGGGCACACTACACTTGGGAGAGTCCCCACCCGTGCCTCCTCCAGCATGTCGGCTCGGTCCGCTGCAGCCTCTAGGTCCTTAATACCTCCTTCTCTCACCCTTACTCGCAACTCAGGATGGAGCACTGACATAAACTTCTCCATCATTATCAGTCGTTTGATCTCATCCGCCGACTCCGCTTCCTCCGCCTTCAACCATCGTAGGAATTTCCGTTCCATATCCCTGGCGGTCTCGGCGTAAGACTTTCCCGACGCTCTTGTACACTCTCTGAACCACTTCCAGTACATCTCCGGAGTCAGCCGGAATGAGTGGAGCACCGCATTCTTAATCGCATCGTAACTAGCACACTCCTCTAGGTCCAGCATGTTGTAGGCTTCCCAGGCCTCACAAGTCAACCTGCCCTGGACCAGAGCAGCCCTATCATCTTCTGGCCACTCCTTCAGAGTTGCTATCCATTCAAAGTGTTAAAAGTGTTCCCTTACCTTGAATTCATCCCGCCGTGCAGGTAGTGAGGGCAGACCACTCTCAACGCGACGTAATTCGACTTCTTTCTTTGCCTTTATCACGTCCAGTTGCAGTTGTCTCTCTCCTTCTTCTCGCTGCAGCCGAGCTTCACGTTCCTCTCGCTGCAGTCGTGCTTCTCGCTCATGCTCCTCTCGCTGCAGCTCAGCTGCACTTTCCTCTCGCTGCAGCTCAGCTGCACGTTCCTCTTCTCGCTCACGCTCCTCTTGCTGTAGCCGTGCTTCTCGCTCACGCTCCTCTCGCTGCATTTGCGCTTCTCTCTCCTCTCGTTGCAACTGGGCTTCCAGTTGCATCTTCATTATTTCCAGTTGCAGGCTCCTCTTACTACAGCTGGACCTTCCACTGCTCCCATGTTCACTGTGAATTCCCTCCACACTGGTAGGCACTGGGGGTGGCTCCAGTCGGGACGGTTCACCTTGTAACGGCTCTTCTTGGGACGGCTCTCCTTGAGATGGCTCCTCTCCCGTTGCCTCCTCTCGAGCTGTGAGCTGTGCCATGATCTCTATCCTTCGCTCCGCAAGCTTAGTCGTCCTCAACCTGATCCCAAAGTGGTTTGCCACTTGTTGGAGCTGGGCCTTGGTACACTCTTCCAAAATTCTCTCGTCCCTTGTGTCAATAAATTTCTTTACTTTGTCCTCCTCCATTTCTATATCATCGAGCATACACGACAGCACAGACAAGTTAGTAGGTACTAATTTCACCGTTTCAGTTCCTTAGCTGGTTGGGTAACAGTACCACTGAATACACTGGCCACACTGTATTAGTACCCTGGCAACACTGTCTTGAAATTTTGGGCAACACTGTAGCTTGATTAACATTTTTTGGCAACACTGCAGCCTGATCCACGCATCTTGGCGAAGTCTCCAGTTCTTAGCTAACGTGGTTCGAATCCTGGCAAGGTCGCCAGTTATTGTCACGAGGGGTGGGCCGGGGCTCCGCAAGTACTCGGCTTCTAGGGGCTCAGAAGGCAGAATACTCAGCCCCCTCCGACTCCCGGGATTCACCGGAGTCTCCTTGGTCCCACAGGAGAGGACCAGCAATGCCCACCTCCGCAGGTCTTTGCTTCCACCACTGAAGGGGTGCCACCGATTCACCCTGGAAGCCTTTCAGTCAAACACGGGGAAACTGCTGTTAACAGTTCCGGCCTAGACCCGTGGAGGAGTGAAGGAAGACTCGGGCTTACCTTATAACAATAACCTCCCTGAGCCTTGCCTGCCAGACAAAAATGTTGCAGGAACTCCTTTCCCGCCTGTCTTCTCTATCTTCTTCTTAACAAGGTCGCCAGCTGGGTTATTATATCTGCACCCCAGCGATGCAGTTCAGTGGGTGTATTCTATGCTGTTTGTTGCCAGAGTGTTGCTATTCCCATAGATCTGCTATTGGACTGTCGGCCCAGGGTACTCTCCCATAAAAGTCTGTGTGGCTTTACCTCTCTCCAGCCACTACGTTACTTGTTGCCACCATTCAGGCTCTGATACTGGTCGGATGGCTAAGGGTACACTTTTATATAAGTCTGTGCTGTTTTACCACTCTCCAGGCAATAAGAACTTCTATAGAGAACGTAGTGTACCCTAGGTGGTACTATGATCACCTTCGTGTATGCTCATAGTGAAATATTATAATGGAGGCACACTTAAACACATTGTTAAACTGTGTGAATTTACTGACACAAATTACATCATCACACATACAATCACAAGCAATAGGTGAAAAAGAAAATAAGGATAATAAATCTGGAGATCGTCAGCAACTCTTCTTCCACGACCTCCAACTGCTCCTTCATCTGGGCAGATAGACAGGAGTCACACACTCTCTCTCAGAAGGGACTCTTCATCACGTCGGCACCTCTTCTTCACTGTCCTGCCGTCCACACACACTGTCCTCTCCAACAGTCCTGGATACAAGCTGCCTTGCAGCCTATTCTACTACTAAAGTATTAATGTTACACTGCCACATACGTAAGTAAATATCGTGGCCTATCTAGCCTACTCACACAACGGGTAATGGGAGGGAAAATGATCTACCTTTACATCGATGGTATGAGGTTCCCATGCTTCCTGAGTCGATCCTTGACGATCCAGGTTCGTTCCACAGGTCCTCATGTGACATGAAGCCTTCGCGTCGTCGCCGTTCCAATCCCTGAGATTCAGCTATTCCAATCCTGGTTCACCAATGGGCACTGAGCTAATCACTATATTCACACACTCGTCCCATCCACAAGGCGTTGCTCCTTGTCCTTGTCGTCCCTCCAAAACCCTCAGTGGATGTGACCCAGTCACAGCTAGGCCTGCACGCCGCACCTTCCAGACCCTTCGTCCAGCGTCGCCGCCTAGCGTCGTCGCTGACTATTCAATGAACTTGGTTCCTTTTTGCTTCCCAAAAGCTCAGGGTCTCCAATGTCTATGGTGGGCAGCGATAGCCAGCTCTACTCCACTGAAATAAGGCTTGTAGAGCCTCAAATTTTCGAGAGCTGACTGAGGTGCGTCCTCTCACCTCCACAGCCAGGTCAACTCTGACGTTGGCGCCGCCCGGGACACTCGGTGACGTCACGGTGGGCTCTGATTAGTCACCCGCGACCCAAGCTACCCAATCCGCACACGGCT
>WNGS01116469.1:0-12024 GCA_020271785.1 Procambarus virginalis
TATATATATATATATATATATATATATATATGTATATATATGTATGTATATATATATATATATATATATATGTTCCCAAGACTCCCTCCTGGAGGACATCAGAAAAATCCAGGAGCAAGGTGCAGTTTTAGGCCTCACCCTGAACCCTTCTAAATGTGAAATAATATGTTCCAACCAGGGCATCGTAGAGAGAATAGAGGGTCTTCTGCCAAACATCCATAAAACTAAACCTGAAGACAGCACACTCCTAGGAGCTCCCCTGGGGTTGAAAGCCATCGATGAGGTCCTTGATAAGAAAATCGCCGACCTTAAGAGGATGGATGGGAGGATTGAGGATATTGATGCTCATGATGCACTCTACCTCATCACCAGATGTCTGTCCCTCCCCAGGTTAACCTACTTTCTGAGGTGTTCACCATCTTACAGTAGCCAAAAACTAAGTGAGTATGACCGGTTACTGAAATCAATGCTAGAAAAAGCCCTTAACCTCTCTTTTGATGACCTGCAGTGGAAACAAGCCTCTCTTCCCGTAAGACTTGGGGGCCTCGGAGTTCGAACAGCAACGCAAATCGCTGTTCCAGCCTTCCTGTCCTCCTTATCAGCATCCGACGACCTTGTGAAGGAAATTCTACCTGCCCACTTACATCAGCTGGCAGGTGTACATGATCCCAATTTTACACGCTGTGCCACAGAGTGGGCCTCTCGTGCAGGCCCATCACCTCAACCACCATCCCCAAAAGCCCACAGGCAATCCAGCTGGGATGGCCCCATTGTAGACAAAGTTGCTGCAGAGTGCCTAGGTGCTGCATCAACACAGCACGACATTGCTCGCCTCACAGCAGTAGCAGCCCCTCATGCAGGGGATTTCCTGTTAGCAACCCCAATGTCGGCAACTGGCACGCGTCTCACACCACACGCCCTCCGAATTGCTGTGGCCCTCCGCCTTGCTGCCCCAATCCACACCAGATATAGGTGTATTTGCGGCGAGGTGGTGGCTGACAGGTACGGCCACCATGGCCTACTCTGCCAAAGCACGGGAGGATGGCACTCGAGGCACAGTGAAGTTAACGACATCATCAAGAGGAGCCTCACCACAGCTGGATGCCCAGCCGAGAGAGAGCCTCGTTACCTAACGCCCCGTAACTCTGATGCTCTTATTGGTCGCCCGGATGGTATCACAGTGAACCCCTGGAAGAATGGCAAGCAGTTGGTATGGGACTACACGTGCGTATCAACCCTGGCTAACACCTACATTGACCTCAGTGTTGCACAACCAGGTGGCGCTGCCACCCACAGGGAAGCAGCCAAATCCCGTAAGTATAGAGAACTTGATCACCACTACAATTTTGTCCCCATTGCTTCTGAGACACTCGGCGCCTGGGGTAAAAGTGCTACCAGTTTTTTGAAGGAACTGGGTTCTAGGCTCATTGAAACAACAAGGGACCCTAGAGCTGCCAGCTTTCTTTTCCAGCGCCTCAGCGTGGCGATACAGAGGGGAAATGCGCACTGCATCCAGGGTTCCTGCCCGCCATCTGAGGAGCTGGAGGAACTCGACAACCTATGATAACCATCTTTGTAACCTATATGTAACTCCTTTTTTGTAACACAGTTCAAATAAAGCAAATATATATGTGTACATACAAAAGAATGGGGGTGGTAGGAGAAGAAAATATTAGTGTTCAGTGAGAAACCACAAGGTCTCCTCTGAATACGTTTTATTTTCTTCTCCGAGGCTATGGGTCCCCACATTGGCACCAGAGGTGGTACCCTCACAAACTTTTAAAAAAAAAAAAAAATATATATATATATATATATACTATATATATATATATATATATATATATATAATATATAATATATATATATATATACATATATATACATATATATATACATATATATATACATATATATATACATATATACATATAGATATTTATATATATATATATATATATATATATATATATATATAATATATATATATATATATATATATATATATATATATATATATATATATATATATATATATATATATATATATATATATACATATATAAATAATATGGAATATTACCGAAAGGGTGAGCTTAATGATTCTAACACGAATGTTCTCAATATTTCTTATGTTTTTCTTCTCTGTCGGGGGAAGTTGAAAAATGAACTCTGCAATGTTCATTTTCAGACTATATTGCATAGATATATATATGCATACATATGTTAATGATAATGTTTTTTTAGAGCAAAGTACATACATACATACATAAATACAACCATACATACATACATACATACATACATACATACATACATACATACGTACGTACATACATACATACATACATACATACATACATACATACATACATACATACATACATACACACATTTATTTAACACATGTGGTACACGCACAATGGGACACAGGTGGAAGCTGAGTATCCAAATGAGCCACAGAGACATTAGAAAAAACTTTTTCAGTGTCAGAGTAGTTAATAAATGGAATGCATTAGGCAGTAATGTGGTGGAGGCTGACTCCATACACAGTTTCAAATGTAGATATGACAGAGCCCAGTAGGCTTAGGAATCTGTATATCAGTTGATTGACAGTTGAGAAGCGGGACCAAAGAGCCAGAGCTCAACCCCCGCTACCTCAACTAGGTGAGTACATACATAAGATATAAAACAGTGGAGGATTCCCAGGTAGAACAATGAACCTACAATGTCCATTACCCCTTTACCCTGTTGTCCCTAACTACACAACTATACAAGAGTCATTAACACGTGAAATGGCTGATCCCCATCACGATGGCATGGGGACCAATTGCCTGACCCCGCAGTCCGTCTTGCTCTTCAAATAATTTTTGGATTAACATGAAAACCTCTCTCGAGTTTATCTCTCTAATGTTGTTTCCCTATCTTTCATTTTATCCTTTATTATGCCCCAATTAATCATCCATTGAGTGGTAGTTAAACTGAACCCAAATTTAATAATTCCTTTTGCTAAGCAAGCTACATACTTGATAAGTCAGATATATTTCTCTCTCGAGAAAATGTGTCTTCTTGTATATAAATGAATAAATAAATTCGTTTGTTTAATTCTAATGCTTGTAGGCGAGAACAGTTGTGAACGCCAGTTAGCGCACAAGTACATGAACGCCCAAAATACTTTTACACAAAAGACATGTACAGACAGGCGTGTGGCTTCTGATTTCTTTTTTATTGATTAATATTAAATATTAGGAGCTTAACTGTAATATTTATCATTTTATACAAGTATAACTATCACATAATAAATATAAAAGGAGTTTATCCAAAACTAACAGAAGTGTTGTGTTTTGTGCGTTGTATCGTGTTTGTGGGCATTCGGGTGTGTTGTGTTTACGCTGGCGGGCGGCGTCTTTACGAACTCCGGACTATGTCTATTACATCACTGAACTTCATTAAATAACTGTATGCCTGTTAAGTGGAAGATTTTAATTGTTAATAGCATTATATTGTCGTTTTAATATGGAACACGTACACATATGCGAAACGTCGAAAGCTGGTGTCCGAAGTTGTAAATATCTTAGTGTGCGATGTTGTCAATGTACGGAGTGACTTGTATCCGTCACGTAGGCCGCCAATTCAATTTCTTTCTTTATTATGCACCCCATACCCATCCCGTGGGCGGTGGTGTAAAGGATTACAGAGGCACATAATCGGTTCAGGAACTGAACCCTCTAGTTCGTTTAGCTAAGCAAATAACAATGTTTGACGCTAGTTACAAAATTATCAATGTTGTATACACATGTACACACCCTCATACATACATGTACATATATATATACGTATACACATATACATACACATACATATCTAATCACTCACACAAATACACACATCAAGAAGCTTTGTGTCACAAGTGACACAAAGAGGTGTCACAAGTGACACTACAAGAGGCTCACAACAGTCACTATACAAGGCACTTTACATCTATAGTGAGTCACACAGTTACTAGTCTTGCTGCACACCCACCCAACTGGGCGGCAGCTTTACAGTCATGTGCATGCATTACCGACAGTAAGCAAATTTTGGATACTTCGCTAAAATTTCGGGCAGCACATCATTGTGAATGAAGTACTTACACATTTCTTGGACACTATTGATGGTGTTATCTCTAAATTCCGCAATTTTTTCACATTCCATTATATAATGACGCAAAGTATGCGAATAGTTCTGCTGACAGAGTTTACATTTAGTCAAATCTACATCAGCAGATGTTACAAACTCCCAGAGGTACTTGTAGCCGAGCCTAAGCCTAGCAGTGGTAACATCTAGAAGTCTGCTAACATTATTGGATGACCCATAGACGTGCGGTTCTTCATGCATAATAGAATGATGATAGATGGAGTAACTGGTGTGAATTTCACTTTGCCTCAAGCCTCCGAAATTTAGTTGATGTTCCTGGGATATTACTGCCCTCAGGCTGCTGAAAGGCAGTCCAAGTTGGTAATCAATTCCCTCTTTACGAGCAAAAGTCTTGGCTAGCTCATCAGTTCTATCATGCATTCGGAGACCAATATGGGAAGGAATCCACAGGAGACAAACTCTGACTCCATCATTGATTATTTCACTATATCTGTGTCTAGCTTCAGAGATAAGCACGTCACAGTTATGCCTTGGGGAGCTGAGGGCAGTCAAGGATGACAAGGAGTCACTTACAATTAGCGTGTCAACTTTGGATTCATATACGCGCTCTAGTGCAAGGATTATGGCAACCAATTCTGTTTGAAGAGTGGAGGCCCAGTTACTTAGTCTCGCTCCACACTCATGGGAGATGGAACCATCTCTCCCTGTCACAACAACTGCCAGGAGGAAAAAACTCACAATATTTTTTAAGGAAACTTCAGCCTGTGCACATTGTTTTTAGGAAACTTATATAATTATGTAATTACATAATTACTAGTAGTTCATTTGTTTTTGGCTATGATGAATTATTCTAAAATTTATGGTAATTTCTGTATCCAGGTGGTTCCTCCCGACGCTCTCCTCCCACCCTCCCGACACCACCCACCCACCCCACCCCCTCCTCCATCATGTGCCTCGAGGCAGCCAGCCACAGCCAGACGGGATTAATAGGGTACAGCCCGCCCCATGGCTTTCATATCCGAACAATTTAATGATTATCCAGCTGATTGTCCAAATAGTGTAACATCGGTATAAGTTAACCGCCTCCGATTTTTTATCCGGCTAAACCAGCTTTTATCGGCTCCCATGGCCATTTTGGCCGGATATTGAGAAAACTTTATCGGGTCACGATTTTGCCCGTATAAGGGCGAATCCCGGATAATCGAGTGGTTGCAGTATTTATATTTTTATACAGTACAACCTCGATTCAACGTACCCCGATTCAAGGAATCTCCGGCTGGTTCGCACACTTTTCAGGCCTGGTTTACTCACCCGGTTCCACGAACAATGGTTCGCTGAACGGGGATGTTCGGATTTGCTTACGATGTCCATAGTTCACAGACTGGTGGAAAACTTTCACATTCTATCACAGATTACAATTAATAATTCTCTTATATGACAAATTGGATCACACAAGTGGACCGCACAAGTGGTTCACAAGTGGTCCACAAGCTTACGATGTTGGGACAGTTCACAGAGTGGTGGAAAACTTTCTCATTCTATCAGATTACAATTAATAATTCCTTCATTAGACAAGTTGGATCACACAAATGGACCAGACAACAAGTGAACCATATGAACCAAACACCAGCCAGAATGATCCACTCAACCAAACACCAGCCAGAGTGGTCCACCAAGTGAACGACCGAGTTTCCATGATTTTCGTTCACTGATTTGTGGCACATGTATCTTTGTACATTAATTTAATGGCTGAAGCATGATTAATTAGCTACATGTGGTAAAATCTCCTTATAGACATTTTCTGTGATGAAACAAGATGAGTGAGGGTGGACAGATAAGAGAATACTGTACTGTAAACTTCACTTTACAGTGAGATTTCACTCACTCTCATCTGTGTCATCATAGTTCAGTGACCCATGACTTTGAAAGTTTCAGATTAATAAATAATTTCTAAAGTCAGTGTTTTAATAGCTTTTAATTATTCTAATTAACTAAACTAATTAAAACCGAAAATATACTGTAACATGATAGACACTGTTGGAAATAACCAACAGTTCTATACATTATTGTATTTATATAACCAAAGTAGTTACTAAAATTACTAACTTATAAATTTAATCATTATCATGATTTATTCATTGCCAAATTCTTCCTAGTACGTGAGGAACAACAGGCAGCAACATGAATTTTCTCCACATTTAGTTGGATTTGTAACAAGAGTCCAGTTTATCATTTCCTTTACTAAAAATAGTTAACTTTGATTTGTAGTATACTATTACTTACTGGAGCTCCTTTATTTAACTAACATTTAAACATTCTAGAGGAAATTACTTGATGCAAATGATTTACATTAATTTCCTCGATTGGCTGCACAACCTTTAGTAAGCCAATTTATGTTACTAGAACTTCTATTTTATCGTAGAAGAATTTAATGTGATATTAATACTTGCTATTACCTCTTCCTTCCTTAGTCAATTGCAATAAATACATATTCATTTACGCTCGATAGCCGCGCATGCGCAATAAGGAGCTGGAGGAAGAAGGGAGAGCGTCACTTGACACGTGAACGAGAGCACGGACGCCATTAACAGCGTGTAGCAGAGGTGTTTCGACCTATTTATTTCGCTCCCACGATCAGTTGAGCGGTGCCGCGTTATCTGGCACAACATAGCCGTGTCACAGACTATTATACAAGCAACTCTAGAGTCAACGTCTTTCAAGCAGCAGCAGGAGGACGAAGAGTTGCTCAAGTCTTCACACCAACGACACGAGGCTCGGCTGCTAAGTTTACCCTTTTTGTTATTATGTGGCCACTTTTAACATTTAGGTAGGCAGTCGTTAGGCCGAATGCAAACCAACAAAATATAGTACGTGTCTTAATTAAATTTGCCATTTAATTATATGATTATCAGTTTATTTCTATGATACAAATTGTTCAGACATTAGCTGATAATTTACTACCGTCATCCTCATGATTTAGGATGTAAATGTAATTACCTATTGTGTAGAAGATTTCTACAATGTAATTGCCTTTCAGTACCAAGGCGACTTCAACCGAGGTGCTAGGCTTCCCCACCGTTCTGTGCAACAATTTGCCCTATGCAACACGTCGTCGGTGGAGCGTAGCAACTGATTACTTCTAGATTCACAGCTAAGCTGTCCATTTTCATCAGTAGCAATAACTCCATAGTTACAGTAGTGATCTCCTAAAGAGATCAATTATACTAACCCTTTGTTTTACTGATGTTGCTCAACATTTCAGTAGTATTGAGGTGCATTTACCTCCATCAATATTATATTCTATATTTTACTCACACATTTAATTTACTCTGGTGAAGAACCAGCACCAGAATAATGCTAGGGATGTATTAATCTTTTAGCATGTAACCCCCCAATTTTGTGTAGTGAATTTGACTCCATTCATATAATCATTACAGTTTTAACAAGATCCATAGGACACTAGTTCCTAAGATCAGTTTTTTCCATTGTCTCTTTGTTTTCCACTTTTTCTCAAAAAGTGGTGGTCCTTCATAGCTATCGAAGTATATATATATTTACATTTATTTAATTATTAGTTACTGGGTCTCAGAGCCTTAAACAAGTTATTATTATTGGAGTCAGGTTTTCCCCACAAAATTTTGGTCCTTAGCGAACCGGATAGATCAATGCTAAATATACAGGTTCTCGGACAATTTTGGTCCTTCGAACCCAGATACATATACCATTAATCATTTAGGGTCCAGTATATGCACCCAAATTACTGGCCCCATATAATTAACTATTTACTAACACCAACTAGTGTGTTAATATTATTAGGCTATTTACCAATATATTTCATTATTTACGGCTGTCAGCAGACTGCCCATATTATAGCCTAAAACTCATTTATTATTATCCACATTTCTATTAATACTTATGCATAAAGCAACCTTAGTGTTATACATTTATAAATTTTCACTTGTGTTTCTAAGCACAAACATATATATCCAAACAAAAAATCTCAAAAACATAGCACTATATATCTATATTACTGCACCATTGCATTTATGCCAACCTTTGATGAGGTAGGATATTTAGACTGTAATTGTACTAGTGTTTTTACAAATGCAGCCTAAATCATTTAGTCATTCCTAAGTAGGAATTATTTAACGAGTACTGTACTAGACAGTACTGGTGTTCATACATATTATTTAGATTGTGCTGACCCTGATTTGGGGTGGGATTACCAAAATTCTTTTTGTGCTTTTAACATATTATTTCGTGTATTATTTTTTTTGAGTACTGCCGAATGTTCACTGTTGGATCGAATGGTGATAATTGAGGAGCTAACCGGACGAAATCCAATAGTGGCATTCGAATACTACTCAAAAAATATTAGCTATCTATTGTTAGGTAGGCAAATTAACCTCTAAACGAGGTATTATAGTCTATTCAATACATTAGGCTATTATATTAGTATTGTGCTCCATTGAATGAGCCAATATCCCAGTTACATCAGTAACAACTATTTACATTCAGACCAGTCCTTACCCAGCAAGATGGAAACGGCTGACAAAATGAAAAGGACCCTTACCGGTCTGAAAGGTCACTTGACCCGACAGATTACCAAGTGTCAAGATCTGTCACAACAGTCACCTGTTGACTATATTGAATTAGAAGACTTACTTCAAGTTGCTGAAAGCAAATTCGAGCATATTAAACAGCATATGAATCTGTACTTGACAGAACTTTATCAAACCTCAATAGGTGAAACTGAACTTGAGGACATTGTAAATGATTTAGCCCAGTACGAAGATGATGTACAGGCTAAACTTCAACCCTTCAAAAGGCAAATTGCTAAAAACAAATTAATAACAGCCTCTACTGCACATCCAGATCCTGATGTCAAATTACCTCAGATCAATATACCCACATTCTCTGGTAACGAGAATGAGAGTTGGGATGATTTCTATAGTAAATTCGTGGATGCAGTAGACTCTAAAACTAACATCCCTCAAACAACCAAGTTCACTTATTTACAAGGCTTGTTACGAAATGAAGCCTTGAAGGTAATATCTAACATAACACTGACCAGTGATGGTTACGACCTAGCTGTTCAATTGCTTAAGAGCAACTACGATAACAAGGAAAGAACTGTTACTATCTTCAAAAATTGCTAGATTTACCATCTGCTAATAATTCTACAGATTCTCTCCAAACTTTCAGACTAGAGCTAGAGTCTTTACTCAAGGCCTTAAGCCTTAAAGTCCAAATTCAGACTGCTGAATGGATGACAAAAGTAGTTGTAAGGCGCAAATTACCGAGAGAGACTTTAGATAATTGTGTACTATGTACAATAAAACCTCTCTGACCATGAATGAAATTACAGAAGGTTTACATACCCTAGTCGAAAGACAAAGAGCCAACCAAGATGGGAAGAGTGTTTCAAACTTCTCTACTAACTCTCATCATAAACCCCAACGTACTGCAACTACTGTAGTAAAACCAGATCTCAATAAATCATCTCCGAAATGGAAATCTGGAAATGTAGGTACATACACAGTAAACCCTATAAACCCCGTAGTGAGCACCACTCCTACGACTTCTCCTACAGTGAAGAAGTGTTTGTTCTGCAATAATGAACATCTTACTTATAAGTGTAGTACTTATCCAGACCATAACACCCGAATTCATCGTTTGCAAGAATTACACAGATGCACAAGGTGCACGGGTCCTCATGACCCCAATAGCTGTACTGTCTCCTTACGTATGTGCAACAAGTGCCACAAGGGTAGACACCATTATTCCTTGTGTGGTAGTGATCAATCAAGATCAACCAATCCTCATAAGAAGACTACAAATTCTACTTCTGTACAGTATTGTAAAGTGCATCAAGACATAAGTGTACTTGCAACAGAGTCGACTAACACAACTACGTTACCAACAGCTCAATTAAAATTAATCAATAAGGATTCTAGGATTTCCACTCGTGGTCTCTTTGACCAAGGTTCGCAGAAAACCTTTATTTCTCAACAGCTAGTTGATCAGTTGAAACTGAAGCCAATTGCTCGAGTGAATTTGAATATCTCTGGATTCCTAACCAACAGTGGACCTCGAGACTACCAGGTTGTTAAAGTCTTGGTACGTTTAGGAGGCTGCACCAGCCCAATTCAAGCCATAGTCGTTGACAAGATCCCCTTCAGATTTACATGTTACAGGTCTTGCTCAAACAGTCAAATTTCTTAAACGCAGCGGTATTAGGCTAGCGATCATAAAATAAGTACAGACTGTCTCAACGATGTAGGTATTCTTATTGGAGCTGACTTTTATTATAGATTTATTACTGGATGCACCAGGCAACGAGGTGTAAACTTGTTGCTGTCAGCTGGGGTAAACTACTCACAGGACCGGTGTTGATCCAACAACATTCTAAATCTACTTGTAATCAACCAACTAATTCAATAGTTGCATGACTAGGCCTAGAGCAGTCACCACTACATGTCAGAGACGAAACCGAGGATGATGAGTCCAATCCCCCTGTTCATAAATTATGGGATTTGGACACCTTAGGCATAGTCCCTGATCAACCCAGTCCAGATGACACATGGACGTATCAACAATATCTTGATACTGTGATTTTCCAAGATAATCAATATTGGGTGAGACTCCCTGGAAGCTGAACCACCCCCAGCTTCCAGTAAATTATTTCATGGCCTCAACCCAATTAAATTCTCAATTAACTAGGCTACGAAGCAACCAGATAAATTGCAACTGTATCATGCTTTATACAGCAACAACTTGCTAACAAATTTATAGAAGTTGTTGAAGAAGACAACCATAAGACAGGCCATTATTTGCCACATCATGCTGTCCTGAAAGAATCAGTTACAACACCAATCAGGATTGTATTAATTGTAGTGCCAAATTGAAGGCAGACAGCGTGTCACTAAATGATTGTCTACAAACTGGACCTAGCCTAACCCAAACTACAAGATGTCTTTCGATTTCGCTCTGGTGTTTTGGCCTATACGGCCGACATTAGTAAGGCCTTTTTAAGAGTAGGCTTACAAAGATGGATCGTAATTTACTAAATTTCTATGGGTGAAAGATCCACAGGATCCTAATAGTGAAATCATTACTTATAGATTTGCCTCAGTACTGTTCGGAGCGATATCTTCACCATTCTTACTCCAGGCTACTCTGGATACTGTCGGGGTTTCACGGTGTTTCTCGTTAGAGAAGGTTTAAAGCACAGTAGCTGGATATCCTTTCCGGTGGTGCTCCAACAATAACCCTTACTCACCGTCGTTCGGCGGGTCTTCCCTCAATCCTCTAGGCTCCACTGCTGGCCTCGAGAGTACCCCCATTCGTCTCACACCCGCCTTTATATTGTAATTAGTGGGAGCACAGATCGTTTCCCCATCTGTGGCCCTCCCGACACCGAACTCTTACAAGCCTTCAAGGTCGCCAACTGGTTTTGTTTTTGGTGTCCAGTAACACTGCAGTGGTCAGGTGTAATTGTGTCAAAGCAAAAATCCAGTAATATAGTATCAGGCAGTCACTCTACTTTACATCCTCACACGGTCACAAGATAATGGAGGTGATGATATCAAACACCAAGAGTTTTGGTATTTACTTAAAGACAACGAGAAATATATATGCATCAATGTATCAGGTTAATATATGACAATTGCTCCATTCATAGCATAATATTCTAGAGCGCACCGATATGGCAACATCGGCCGCGCCACGCGTCACCTGTCAGACTCACTGACCGGACCCTCGCGATCGGGGAACAGACTAGTACTTGTTTCTTATTCTGTCACGATCCCGTTTATTTAACTTTTTCCAAAACACTATTCAACGTTCACATGGTTTACTTATGATTTCACTGGCCTCACGATCAACATC
>WNGS01116477.1:29216-46806 GCA_020271785.1 Procambarus virginalis
ACTTCGATGTCCAGTACCACAGCTCCAGCATTATTTACATGCTCCTCATCACCGCTGACACAGCGTCATTTAACTGTGTTTTTAACCTGAATATGGAACGTTTTTGCCCAGGAAGACCTAAATTAATTATATTTCCAGTCAATATCTTAGCCAGGGCTACGCACACATTCTAGAGCTACGCGCCCACACTGGGGCTACACACACACTCCAGAGCTACGCACACACTCCAGAGCTGTCACACACTCCAGAGCTACCCCACTCCAGAGCTACGCACACACTCAGAGCTACGCACACACTCCAGAGCTGTGCACACACTCCGGAGCTGTGCACACACTCCGGAGCTGTGCACACACTCCGGAGCTGTGCACACACTCCAGAGCTGTGCACACACTCCGGAGCTGTGCACACACTCCAGAGCTGTGCACACACTCCAGAGCTGTGCACACCTCAGAGCTGTGCACACCCTCCAGAGCTACGCACACACTCCAGAGCTACGCACACACTCCAGAGCTACGCACACACTCCAGAGCTCCGCACACACTCCAGAGCTACGCACACAAACTCCAGTAGCTACGCACACACTCCAGAGCTACGCACACACTCCAGAGCTACGCACACACTCCAGAGCTGCACACACTCCGAGCTGCACACACTCCAGAGCTGTACGCACACACTCCAGAGCTTCCGCAAACCTCAGCTAGTGTGCACATCAATCAAGAGGGACTCCTGGCCCACACGCACCCTGGGACTCCTGGCCCACACGCACCCTAGGACTCCTGGCCCACACGCACCCTAGGACTCCTGCCCACACGCACCCTATGACTCCTGGCCCACGCACCCTGGACTCCTGGCCCACACGCACCCTGGGACTCCTGGCACAACGCACCCTGGACTCCTGGCCCCACACGCACCCTGGACTCCTGGCCCACACGCACCCTGGACTCCTGGCCCACACGCACCCTGGACTCCTGGCCCACACGCACCCTGGACTCCTGGCCCACACGCACCCTGGGACTCCTGCCCACACGCACCCTGGGACTCCTGGCCCACACGCACCCTGGGACTCCTGGCCCACACGCACCCTGGACTCCTGGCCCACACGCACCCTGGGACTCCTGGCCCACACGCACCCTGGGACTCCTGGCCCACACGCACCCTGGGACTCCTGGCCCACACGCACCCTGGGACTCCTGGCCCACACGCACCCTGGGACTCCTGGCCCACACGCACCCTGGGACTCCTGGCCCACACGCACCCTGGGACTCCTGGCCCACACGCACCCTGGGACTCCTGGCCCACACGCACCCTGGGACTCCTGGCCACACGCACCCTGGGACTCCTGGCCCACACGCACCCTGGACTCCTGCCCACACGCACCTGGGACTCCTGGCCCACGCACCCTGGGACTCCTGGCCCACACGCACCCTGGGACTCCTGGCCCACACGCACCCTGGGACTCCTGGCCCACACGCACCCTGGACTCCTGGCCCACACGCACCCTGGGACTCCTGGCCCACACGCACCCTGGGACTCCTGGCCCACATGGCGTTTACAATTACTGGACGAAAAAGACAATTCTAAGGTGCATGGACCAAGAGATAATTAAGAAGAAAATCGTGTGATGTATACAACAGGACATAACAGTAGAAACCGCTGTAGTACAAGTCCAGGAAATAAAAAAACAGTGTAATACAAGTGCTTACAGATTAAGTTTGAAAAATCATGCAATTTTTTTTATTAACCACTAACCCTGAAACACAAACCGAACTGTCTCTATTTCCGCTTTTACAACTTGAAATAAAGTTGTTACATCTTGGCTTAACGTGTTTATGACGTATTAGAACGTTGTTACAACAATGCTATATTGGTTGTTTATAACTGGTTAGGAGTGTTAAAACTTGTTCGAACGTTGTACCAACGTCGTTTTTTCGGTGTGTGTTTTGGCGGGAAATGAGTTCTAAGGAACAAAGATAATTGACATTTTTCCACAAATCGTCTGTAATCCAACGCTCAATATTAAATGTGTGTGTATAATACGGTGAGCACCAAGAGCCACAGACCATTGTTACGTGAGACCAACATGCCGGAAGTGTTGTGGGTCGACACTTGCGTGTTAGAGAGCTCTTAAGACCTCGTGAGCCCTTCTCCTAGAACAAACAAATAACATAAACGACTGGAAATTAAAAGTCTTGATCTGATCTTCACGACTTACGATACAAAGTGTATAATTAAGTTAAGATCAGTGTCTCTAAGACGTGTCTCTCACGTCTTTCGTAAGAGTGTAAGTTATATAATAAGTGTTATCATTAGAAGGCTATCTGCGTGGTCAACCAGGTGAATCTTTGGAAATGTTTTTGTAATAATATTTTGAGTTGTGATTTTGAATTTTGATTTATTTTAATTTTTTTGATTTGTGATATTTTGTAATAATATTTTGAATTATGAAGTTAATGTATAGTTTTACAACACAGCAGAAGTGGCATAGAAATTTGGATTCAATTTTAAGGGATTATTAAGGATTTCTGGTGAAACTTTCTGAATATTTTTTAGTATTTTCTACCACAGACGTGGTAGAAGCCAACACACATACATGCTGGTTACATATGTAAATACAGAATATTTGTTTAGGAGTTATTTTACAGAATAGGCTTAAAGAGTATGTTTATGGGCTCTGTTTATATTGTATACTTAAAGGATATTCTTACTCAGCACTACAGAGTATGCTATCAGTATGCTAATCTGAGTATATTTACAGGGGAACATTACTGAGTATGTTTACAGGGTAACCTTACTGAGTATGTTTACATTTCGGCCGAAATAAGAAATGTAGATGAAGAAATGAGTACCCAGTACAACCACGAGTACCCAGTACAACCACGAGTAACCAGTACAACCACGAGTACCCAGTACAACCACGAGTAACCAGTACAACCACGAGTACCCAGTACAACCACGAGTACCCAGTACAACCACGAGTGCCCAGTACAACCACGAGTGCCCAGTACAACCACGAGTGCCCAGTACAACCACGAGTACCCAGTACAACCACGAGTACCCAGTACAACCACGAGTGCCCAGTACAACCACGAGTGCCCAGTACAACCACGAGTACCCAGTACAACCACGAGTACCCAGTACAACCACGAGTACCGAGTACAACCACGAGTACCCAGTACAACCACGAGTACCCAGTACAACCACGAGTACCCAGTACACCACGAGTACCCAGTACAACCACGAGTACCCAGTACAACCACGAGTACCCAACAACCACGAGTAACCAGTACAACCACGAGTACCCAGTACACCACGAGTAACCAGTACAACCACGAGTACCCAGTACAACCACGAGTAACCAGTACAACCACGAGTAACCCAGTACAACCACGAGTACCCAGTACAACCACGAGTAACCAGTAAACAACCACGAGTACAAGACAGGGACCGAGTACCAAGTACCATCAACGGGTACCATGTCAGGTACCAATCATGGTACACAGCGACTAGAAAAAAAGAATTACAATGAAAACTGAGAAACACAGTAAAAAACATTATCGACAAAAATCCAATTAATGACTTTTAGATCAGCAGAAACTTTGACCATTATTGATGGTGGCCCTGTGGTGTGTTGACCCGGTGGTGTGTTGACCCGGTGGTGTGTTGACCCTGTGTGTGTTGACCCGGTGGTGTGTTGACCCGGTGTGTGTTGACCCGGTGGTGTGTTGACCCTGTGTTGTGTTTGACCCGGTGATTTGTTGACCCTGTGTTGTGTTGACCCTGTGCTGTGTTGACCCGGTGATGTGTTGACCCGGTGGTGTGTTGACCCTGTGGTGTGTTGACCCGGTGTGTGTTGACCCTGTGGTGGTTGACCGGTGTGTGTTGACCCTGTGGTGTGTTGACCCGGTGGTGTGTTGACCCGGTGGTGTGTTGACCCGTGTTGTGTTGACCCTGTGTGGGTGTTGACCCGTGTGTTGTTTGACCCGGTGGTGTGTTGACCCGGTGGTGTGTTGACCCGGTGTGTGTTGACCCGGTGTGTGTTGACCCTGTGGTGTGTTGACCCGGTGGTGTGTTGACCCTGTGTTGTGTTGACCCTGTGGTGTGTTGACCCGGTGTTGTGTGTTGACCCGGTGGTGTGTTGACCCTGTGTTGTGTGTTGACCCTGTGGGTGTTGACCCTTGGTGTGTTGACCCGGTGGTGTGTTGACCCGGTGGTGTGTTGACCCGGTGGTGTGTTGACCCGGTGGTGTGTTGACCCGGTGGTGTGTTGACCCGGTGGTGTGTTGACCCTGTGGTGTGTTGACCCGGTGGTGTGTTGACCCTGTGGTGTGTTGACCCGGTGGTGTGTTGACCCGGTGGTGTGTTGACCCTGTGGTGTGTTGACCTGTGGTGTGTTGACCCGGTGGTGTGTTGACCCGGTGCTGTGTTGACCCGGTGGTGTGTTGACCCTGTGGTGTGTTGACCCTGTGGTGTGTTGACCCGTGCTGTGTTGACCCTGTGTTTGTGTTGACCCCGTGCTGTGTTGACCCGGTGCTGTGTTGACCCGGTGGTGTGTTGACCCGTGGTGTGTTGACCCGTGGTGTGTTGACCCGGTGGTGTGTTGACCGGTGGTGTGTTGACCCTGTGCTGTGTTTGACCCTGTGCTGTGTTTGACCCTGTGCTGTGTTGACCCGGTGCTGTGTTTGACCCTGTGGTGTGTTGACCCGGTGGTGTGTTGACCCGGTGGTGTGTTGACCCGGTGCTGTGTTGACCCGGTGCTGTGTTGACCCGGTGGTGTGTTGACCCTGTGCTGTGTTGACCCGGGTGCTGTGTTGACCCGGTGCTGTGTTGACCCGGAGCTGTGTTGACCCGTGGTGTGTTGACCCTGTGCTGTTTGACACTGTGTTGTGTTGACCCTGTGGTGTGTTGACCCTGTGTGTTGACCCGGTGGTGTGTTGACCCGGTGGTGTGTTGACCCGGTGGTGTGTTGACCCGGTGTTGTTGACCCTGTGTTGTGTTGACCCTGTGGTGTGTTGACCCGGTGGTGTGTTACCCTGTGCTGTGTTGACCCGGTGCTGTGTTGACCCGGTGCTGTGTTGACCGGTGCTGTGTTGACCCGGTGCTGTGTTGACCCTGTGTTGTGTTGACCCGGTGCTGTGTTGACCCTGTGTTGTGTTGACCCTGTGTTGTGTGTTGACCCTGTGTTGTGTTGACCAGGTGATGTGTTGACCCTGTGTTGTGTTGACCCTGTGCTGTGTTGACCAGGTGATGTGTTGACCCTGTGCTGTGTTTACCCGGTGATGTGTTGACCCTGTGTTGTGTTGACCAGGTGATCTGTTGACCCTGTGTTGTGTTGACCCTGTGTTGTGTTGACCCGGTGATCTGTTGACCCTGTGCTGTGTTGACCAGTGATGTGTTGACCCTGTGCTGTGTTGACCAGGTGATGTGTTGACCCTGTGCTGTGTTGACCAGGTGATGTGTTGACCCTGTGTTGTGTTGACCAGGTGATGTTTGACCCTGTGTGTGTTGACCCTGTGCTGTGTTGGCTCTGTGTTGTGTTGACCCTGTGTTGTGTTGACCCTGTGTTGTGTTGACCCTGTGTTGTGTTGACCCTGTGTTGTGTTGACCCTGTGTTGTGTTGACCAGGTGATGTGTTGACCCTGTGTTGTGTTGACCCTGTGTTGTGTTGACCAGTGATCTGTTGACCCTGTGTTGTGTTGACCCTGTGCTGTGTTGACCAGGTGATGTGTTGACCCTGTGTTGTGACCCTGTGTTGTGTTGACCAGGTGATCTGTTGACCCTGTGTTGTGTTGACCAGGTGATCTGTTGACCCTGTGTGTGTGTTGACCCTGTGCTGTGTTGACCAGGTGTTGTGTTGACCCTGTGTTGTGTTGACCCTGTGTTGTGTTGACCCTGTGTTGTGTTGACCCTGTGTTGTGTTGACCAGGTGATCTGTTGACCCTGTGTTGTGTTGAACCTGTGCTGTGTTGACCAGGTGATGTGTTGACCCTGTGCTGTGTTGACCAGGTGATGTGTTGACCCTGTGCTGTGTTGACCAGGTGATGTGTTGACCCTGTGTTGTGTTGACCAGGTGATGTGTTGACCCTGTGTTGTGTTGACCCTGTGCTGTGTTGGCCCTGTGTTGTGTTGACCCTGTGTTGTGTTGACCCTGTGTTGTGTGACCCTGTGTTGTGTTGACCAGGTAATGTGTTGACCCTCAATGCTGACCCTCAATGTTGACCCTCAATGCGCTCAAAAGGAATTACCGGAAAAGTAGGCAGATGGATCTACAATTTCCTGACCAACAGAACCCAATGTGTAATAGTCAACAAAATAAAATCCAACCCGTCAACCGTTAAGAGCTCAGTCCCCCAGGGTACTGTGCTTGCTCCAGTACTTTTTCTCATCCTTATATCGGACATAGACAAGAACACAACCTATAGCACTGTATCATCCTTTGCAGATGACACTAGGATCTTCATGAGAGTAGGCAACATAGAGGACACGGCGAACCTCCAGTCAGATGTAGATCAGGTCTTTCTATGGGCTACAGAAAATAATATGGTGTTTAACGAAGACAAGTTCCAGCTCATGCGCTATGGAAAGAATGAAAATATAAAACTGAAACCACGTACAAAACTCAGGCAAATCATAACATAGAACGAAAAGGCAATGTAAAGGATCTGGGTGTACTCATGTCGGAAGACCTTACCTTTAAAGAACACAATAAAGTAGCCGTCACAACTGCAAGAAAAATGACAGGTTGGATAACAAGAACTTTTCACACTAGAGATGCTATACCGATGATGACACTTTTCAAAACGCTTGTGCTCTCTAGAGTGGAGTACTGCTGCACAATGACAGCTCCTTTCACTGCGGGTGAAATTGCTGACCTGGAGAGCGTGCAGAGATCCTTTACTGCTAGAATCCACTCGGTAAAACATCTAAACTATTGAGACCGACTAAAGAGCCTAAATCTGTATTCCCTTGAGCGCAGGCGGGAGAGATACATAATAATTTACACGTGGAAAATATTAGAGGGGCTGGTCCCAAACCTGCACACAGAAATAACATCACATGAGACCAGAAGACATGGCAGGATGTGCAGAATACCCCCGTTGAAAAGCAGAGGTGCAACTGGTACTCTGAGAGAGAACTCTATCAACATCAGAGGCCCGAGACTGTTCAACACGCTTCCACTACACATAAGGGACATAACTGGCAAACCCCTCACAGTGTTCAAGAGAGAACTGGATACGCACCTCCAAAGGATACCTGATCAACCAGGCTGTGACTCATACGTCAGGCTGCGAGCAGCCGCGTCCAACAGCCTGGTTGATCAGTCTAGCAACCAGGAGGCCTGGTCGATGACCGGGCCGCGGGACGATAAGCCCCGGAAGCACCTCAAGGTATCCTCAAGGTAGGTAAGGTACCCTGTGTTGTGTTGACCCTGTGCTGTGTTGGCCCTGTGTTGTGTTGACCCTGTGTTGTGTTGACCCTGTGTTGTGTTGACCCTGTGTTGTGTTGACCAGGTGATGTGTTGACCCTGTGTTGTGTTGACCCTGTGCTGTGTTGGCCCTGTGTTGTGTTGACCCTGTGTTGTGTTGACCCTGTGTTGTGTTGACCCTGTGTTGTGTTGACCAGGTGATGTGTTGACCCTGTGTTGTGTTGACCCTGTGTTGTGTTGACCCTGTGTTGTGTTGACCAGGTGATCTGTTGACCCTGTGTGTGTTGACCCTGTGCTGTGTTGACCAGGTGATGTGTTGACCCTGTGCTGTGTTGACCAGGTGATGTGTTGACCCTGTGCTGTGTTGACCAGGTGATGTGTTGACCCTGTGTTGTGTTGACCAGGTGATGTGTTGACCCTGTGTTGTGTTGACCCTGTGCTGTGTTGGCCCTGTGTTGTGTTGACCCTGTGTTGTGTTGACCCTGTGTTGTGTTGACCCTGTGTTGTGTTGACCAGGTAATGTGTTGACCCTGTGTTGTGTTGACCCTGTGCTGTGTTGGCCCTGTGTTGTGTTGACCCTGTGTTGTGTTGACCCTGTGTTGTGTTGACCCTGTGTTGTGTTGACCAGGTGATGTGTTGACCCTGTGTTGTGTTGACCCTGTGCTGTGTTGGCCCTGTGTTGTGTTGACCCTGTGTTGTGTTGACCCTGTGTTGTGTTGACCCTGTGTTGTGTTGACCAGGTGATGTGTTGACCCTGTGTTGTGTTGATCCTGTGCTGTGTTGACCCTGCGTTGTGTGGACCCTGTGTTGTGTTGAACCTGTGTTGAGTTGACCCTGTGTTGTGTTGACCCTGTGTTGTGTTGACAGGTGATGTGTTGACCCTGTGTTGTGTTGACCCTGTGTTGTGTTGACCCTGTGTTGTGTTGACCCTGTGTTGTTTTGACCCTGTGTTGTGTTGACCCTGTGCTGTTGACCTGTGTTGTGTTGACCCTGTGTTGTGTTGACCCTGTGTTGTGTTGACCCTGTGTTGTGTTGACCCTGTGTTGTGTTGACCCTGTGTTGTGTTGACCCTGTGCTGTTGACCCTGTGTTGTGTTGACCCTGTGTTGTGTTGACCCTGTGTTGTGTTGACCCTGTGTTGTGTTGACCCTGTGCTGTATTGACCCTGTGCTGTGTTGACCCTGTGCTGTATTGACCCTGTGTTGTGTTGACCCTGTGCTGTATTGACCCTGTGCTGTGTTGACCCGGTGCCGTGTTGACCCTGTGCTGTATTGACCCTGTGTTGTGTTGACCCTGTGCTGTATTGACCCTGTGCTGTGTTGACCCTGTGTTGTGTTGACCCTGTGTTGTGTTGACCCTGTGCTGTGTTGACCCGGTGCTGTGTTGACCCTGTGCTGTGTTGACCCTGTGCTGTGTTGACCCTGTGCTGTGTTGACCCTGTGCTGTGTTGACCCTGTGCTGTGTTGACCCTGTGCTGTGTTGACCCTGTGCTGTGTTGACCCTGTGCTGTGTAGACCCTGTGCTGTGTAGACCCTGTGCTGCGTTGACCCTGTGCTGTGTAGACCCTGTGCTGTGTTGACCCTGTGCTGTGTTGACCCGGTGCTGTGTAGACCCTGTGCTGTGTTGACCCTGTGCTGTGTAGACCCTGTGCTGTGTTGACCCGGTGGTGTGTTGACCCTGTGCTGTGTTGACCAGGTGCTGTGTTGACCCGGTGCTGTGTTGACCCTGTGCTGTGTTGACCCTGTGCTGTGTTGACCCTGTGCTGTGTTGACCCTGTGCTGTGTTGACCCTGTGCTGTGTTGACCCGGTGCTGTGTTGACCCGGTGCTGTGTTGACCCGGTGCTGTGTTGACCCGGTGCTGTGTTGACCCTGTGCTGTGTTGACCCTGTGCTGTGTTGACCCTGTGCTGTGTTGACCCTGTGCTGTGTGGACCCTGTGCTGTGTGGACCCTGTGCTGTGTTGACCCTGTGCTGTGTTGACCCTGTGCTGTGTTGACCCTGTGCTGTGTTGACCCTGTGTTGTGTTGACCCTGTGTTGTGTTGACCCTGTGCCGTGTGGACCCGGTGCCGTGTGGAACCTGTGCCGTGTTGACCCTGTACTCACCTATTTGCGCTTGCGGGTGTTGAGCTTTGGCTCTTTGGTCCCGCCTTTCAACTGTCAATCAACTGGTGAACAGCTTCCTGAGACTACTGGGCTCCATCATATCTACATTTAAAACTGTGTATGAAGTCAGCCTCCACCACATCACTGCCTAATGCATTCCATTCATTAACTACTCTGACACTGAAAAAGTTCGTTCTAACGTCCCTGTGGCTCATGTGGGTACTCAGTTTCCACCTGTGTCCCCTTGTTCGCGTACCACCAGTGTTGAATAGTTTATCCTTGTTTACCCGGTCGATTCCCCTGAGGATTTTGTATTTGTGATCATGTCTTCCCTTACTCCTCTGTCCTCCAGGGTCGTAAGGTGCATTTCCCGCAGCCTTTCCTCGTAACTCATGCCTCTTTGTTCTGGGACTAGTCTAGTGGCATACCTTTGGTCTTTTTCCAGATTCGTCTTGCGCTTGACAAGGTACGGGCTTCGTGCTGGGGCCGCATACTACAGGATTGGTCTTACATATGTGGTGTATAAGATTCTGAGTGATTCCTTACACAGGTTCTTGAACGCTGTTCTGATGTTAGCCAGCCTCGCATATGCCGCAGACGTTATACTTTTTATGTGGGCTTCAGGAGACAGGTTTGGTGTGATATCAACTCCTAGATCTTTCTCTCTGTCTGTTTCATTAAGTACTTCATCTCCTATTCTGTATCCTGTGTCTGGCCTCCTGTTTCCACTGCCTAGTTTCATTACTTTGCATTTACTAGGGTTGAACTTCAACAGCCATTTGTAGGACCATTCACTCAGTCTGTCTAGGTCATCTTGTAGCCTCCTACGATCATCCTCTGTTTCAATCCTCCTCATAATTTTTGCATCATCAGCAAACATTGAGAGAAACGATTCTATACCCTCTGGGAGATCATTTACATATATCAGAAACAGTATAGGTCCAAGGACTGACCCCTGCGGGACTCCACTTCTAACGTCTCGCCAATCTGAGACTTCACCCCTCACACTGACTCATTGTCTCCTGTTGCTTAGGTACTCCTTTATCCAATGGAGAACCTTCCCTTTCACCCCAGCCTGCATCTCCAGCTTTTTCACAAGCCTCTTGTGTGGTACTGTATCAAAGGCTTTCTGACAATCCAAAAATATGCAGTCTGCCCACGCTTCTCTTGTCTGATTTTGTTGCCTGGTCGTAGAACTGAAGTAACCCAGTGAGGCAGTACCTGCCATCCCTGAACCCATGTTGATGCTGTGTTACAAAGTTCTTTCGCTCCAGATGTTCCACTAACTTTTTTCGCAAAATCTTCTCCATCAGCTTGCATGGTATGCAGGTTAGGGACACTGCCCTGTACTTCAATGCCTCCTGTCTATCCCCTTGTATATCGGGACTACGTTAGCTGTTTTCCAAATTTCTGGCAGTTTCCCTGTTACCAGTGATTGTTGTACACTATGGAAAGTGGCGGCACAGTTCTTCAGCTCCTTCCTTTAATATCCAAAGGGAGATTCCATCTGGGCCTATAGCCTTTGTCACATCCAACTCCAGTAAACACTTCCTTACTTCCCCGCTGGTAATCTCAAACTCTTCCAGTGGATCCTGGTTAGCTATTCTCTCTCTTATCTCTGGGATTTCTCCTTGCTCTAAGGTGAAGACCTCCTGGAATTTCTTATTCTGTTCCTCACACACTTCCTTGTCGTTTGTAGTGAATCCTTCTTTCTCTATTCTTAACTTCATAACCTATTCCTTTACTGTTGTTTTTCTCCTGATGTGGCTATGCAGCAATTTAGGCCGAGTCTTTGCCTTGCTTGCGATGTCATTTTCGTATTGTCTTCCTGTGTTGTGTGGACCCTGTGTTGTGTGGACCCTGTGTTGTGTGGACCCTGTGTTGTGTGGACCCTGTGTTGCGTGGACCCTGTGTTGTGTGGACCCTGTGTTGTGTGTGTTACCAGATCGTTCGTCACGGCTCGTAACCCTGTACAGCAGTAAGAAACTTGTTGTCTAGGGACATGTTAGAATTGCTGTAATATAGAGCGGGTCACCAGTGTAACCACATGATTGGCACAAGCAAGAATAAAGTATTCATCCCTTAGGACTAAGAAATATACATATAAATTATATTATATATTAACAATAATTTTAATACATATTACATAAAAAACACAGATGGACAAGATCACTTATAAAAGCAAATTAAAGTATTGTCTCTCCTATAATATAAATGTATGTATGACAAAACAAATATTAACAGACTTATCTCCCAAGTTGTTATCTCTCCTGTCCCGTGCGAGTTACTGACTACTTAAACTGCTGGAGTCAAAAACATTGCTTCTGCCCCGCGGAAAATTGCCAAACTAACATTATTTAATTAAACTTACATGGAGCAAAATAATGTGACAAGAGTAATCTTAAAGTAACTTAGTAAATGGTCAGAATAACATGCATAACAAAAATAATGTAATTAATAATACATGCAGTAATTAAAATAAAATAACAAGGGAAATATTGGCAACGCTCGCCCGCCACCAGGAACTAGAAGTTTCTCACGGAATGTTGCTCCCCAATGTTCAAACAATTACAGAATTCCCATCTGTGATTCCTACTGATGATCATAAATAAAACCACTTTCCCACGAAATCAACCGTGAACCAACAAAGAGAATAATATCGTGCCACGGGTGGAAAAGTTAGGCCTAATTCAACATATAAATCAGGCAACACATATCTTACATACAAGTAAAGAATATTTAGATGTACATAAAATCAGATAAAACAAGGCATATATAGAAGTACAAATTAATGTATTTAATTACGTAGCTATAGAGGTACGTAACAGTGTGGACCCTGTGTTGTGTGGACCCTGTGTTGTGTGGACCCTGTGTTGTGTGGACCCTGTGTTGTGTGGACCCTGTGTTGTGTGGACCCTGTGTTGTGTGGACCCTGTGTTGTGTGGACCCTGTGTTGTGTGGACCCTGTGTTGTGTGGACCCTGTGTTGTGTGGACCCTGTGTTGTGTGGACCCTGTGTTGTGTGGACCCTGTGTTGTGTGGACCCTGTGTTGTGTGGACCCTGTGTTGTGTGGACCCTGTGTTGTGTGGACCCTGTGTTGTGTGGACCCTGTGTTGTGTGGACCCTGTGTTGTGTGGACCCTGTGTTGTGTGGACCCTGTGTTGTGTGGACCCTGTGTTGTGTGGACCCTGTGTTGTGTGGACCCTGTGTTGTGTGGACCCTGTGTTGTGTGGACCCTGTGTTGTGTGGACCCTGTGTTGTGTGGACCCTGTGTTGTGTGGACCCTGTGTTGTGTGGACCCTGTGTTGTGTGGACCCTGTGTTGTGTGGACCCTGTGTTGTGTGGACCCTGTGTTGTGTGGACCCTGTGTTGTGTGGACCCTGTGTTGTGTGGACCCTGTGTTGTGTGGACCCTGTGTTGTGTGGACCCTGTGTTGTGTGGACCCTGTGTTGTGTGGACCCTGTGTTGTGTGGACCCTGTGTTGTGTGGACCCTGTGTTGTGTGGACCCTGTGTTGTGTGGACCCTGTGTTGTGTGGACCCTGTGTTGTGTGGACCCTGTGTTGTGTGGACCCTGTGTTGTGTGGACCCTGTGTTGTGTGGACCCTGTGTTGTGTGGACCCTGTGTTGTGTGGACCCTGTGTTGTGTGGACCCTGTGTTGTGTGGACCCTGTGTTGTGTGGACCCTGTGTTGTGTGGACCCTGTGTTGTGTGGACCCTGTGTTGTGTGGACCCTGTGTTGTGTGGACCCTGTGTTGTGTGGACCCTGTGTTGTGTGGACCCTGTGTTGTGTGGACCCTGTGTTGTGTGGACCCTGTGTTGTGTGGACCCTGTGTTGTGTGGACCCTGTGTTGTGTGGACCCTGTGTTGTGTGGACCCTGTGTTGTGTGGACCCTGTGTTGTGTGGACCCTGTGCTGTGTGGACCCTGTGCTGTGTGGACCCTGTGCTGTGTGGACCCTGTGCTGTGTGGACCCTGTGCTGTGTGGACCCTGTGCTGTGTGGACCCTGTGCTGTGTGGACCCTGTGCTGTGTGGACCCTGTGCTGTGTGGACCCTGTGCTGTGTGGACCCTGTGCTGTGTGGACCCTGTGCTGTGTGGACCCTGTGCTGTGTGGACCCTGTGCTGTGTGGACCCTGTGCTGTGTGGACCCTGTGCTGTGTGGACCCTGTGCTGTGTGGACCCTGTGCTGTGTGGACCCTGTGCTGTGTGGACCCTGTGCTGTGTGGACCCTGTGTTGTGTGGACCCTGTGTTGTGTGGACCCTGTGTTGTGTGGACCCTGTGTTGTGTGGACCCTGTGTTGTGTGGACCCTGTGTTGTGTACTCGCCTAATTGTACTCACCTAATTGTGCCTGCGGGGGTTGAGCTTTGGCTCTTTGGTCCCGCCTCTCAACTGTCAATCAACTGGTGTACAGATTCCTGAGCCTACTGGGCTCTATCATATCTACATTTGAAACTGTGTATGGAGTCAGCCTCCACCACATCACTTCCGAGTGCATTCCATTTACTAACTACTCTGACACTGAAAAAGTTCTTTCTAATGTCTCTGTGGCTGATTTGGGTACTCAGCTTCCACCTGTGTCCCCTTGTTCGCGTCCCTCCAGTGTTGAATAGTTCATCCTTGTTTACCCGGTCGATTCCCCTGAGGATTTTGTAGGTTGTGATCATGTCCCCCCTTACTCTTCTGTCTTCCAGTGTCGTAAGGTGCATTTCCCGCAGCCTTTCCTCATAACTCGTGCCTCTTAGTTCTTGGACTAGTCTAGTTGCATACCTTTGGACTTTTTCCAGCTTCGTCTTGTGCTTGACAAGGTACGGGCTCCATGCTGGGGCCGCATACTCCAGGATTGGTCTTACATATGTTGTGTACAAAATTCTGAATGATTCCTTACATAGGTTCCTGAACGCTGTTCTGATGTTAGCCAGCCTCGCATATGCCGCAGACGTTATTCTTTTTATGTGGGCTTCAGGAGACAGGTTTGGTGTGATATCAGCTCCTAGATCTTTCTCTCTGTCTGTTTCATTAAGTACTTCATCTCCTATTCTGTATCCTGTGTCTGGCCTCCTTTTTCCACTGTCTAGTTTCATTACTTTGCATTTACTCGGGTTTACTCTGGTTGTGGGGACCCGGTGTTGTGTTGACTCGGTGCTGTGTGGACCCTGTGTAACAAGAGAACAGTACATAGTAGAACATGAAAAGCATATTAGAACATGAAGAGCCACAGGGGCGCGGCGCCAGGCAGTCGGCGCAACACAAAGGTAAAGTCACACCTGTGGTGAAGGTAACCAGGAGACAGGTCAACTCTGGTCAACGGTGACGTGGTCACCAGGTGGTCAGATACGATGCTGTCATGATAATCCACAGGGATTAACCCTCCACAGCTAATGCCAGACCTCACGTTCAGCTGGATAGAGGAGAGGACATCCAGAGGACAGAACAGTGGGAGAAGTGGCCGGGGCTGGAAGTGTGGTTGTGGCTCCAGGGAAGAACATCGTCTCAAGGTCACTTGTGAACAACCGGTATTAGTAAGTACGGCTCTCTTGTACTAAAGCACCTTAACATTCATTTATCTTTGCCTCTGTCTGGGAACATAGGTAGGAAGTGGCTATTTAAAATTATTAAATAGTCATATTTTAAACTGTCAACCCAGTGTGCATTAATGGTTCCTGTCTTAGTGATATTGGGCTTACCGTCCCCTCTGACCCCTAGTGACTTAGTGCCTTTAATTATCCACTACTCCTCCCCTGTCAGTCCCTCAGTGAGGTGAGTCAATACTAAGAGTGTCCCGTCTTGCTCCCGTGTATTCTATAGTACACCTCAAGTGGTATCAAGATTATTGGAGTGACAAGCCAGGATCCTGACACCATTCATTTGTTCCTTACACCTGTCCCGGTAGGATATTATACCATCTACAAGTCCTACGGTTATCCCCTATTTCCTGTCCGGTAAACTCAGGATGGTGGCAACGTTATTTCTTATTTGGAAAGTCATATGAAAGCTCTAGTAGCTAATATTTCTCTCTCTCCCATGCTTGCTCTCGCTCTCCCTCACTCGCTCTCATTTTCCTGCGCTCTCACTCTCTCCCCCCTCTCGCTCACTTTCTCTCCATAGTCCCTCTCTCTCTCTCTCCCCCTCACTCTCTACCCACTCACCCTCAAGTTGCCTGCACATATCTCAGTCAATATTGAGTAATTGTTTAAGTCCTCGAATGACAACCGAGTATTAATATATTACAACATCGGTAGAGCAGCAGTTATTACAATGGTGACAGTGGGATCCATTATTACAATGGTAGAAGTGGTGCTCTTATCTGGTGTTACAATGGGGGCAGCGGTGGGATGAACAGTTGCCCTTTGTTCAATTTGCAATTAACACTGCAGTGCACCAGTCCATAAATACTCAACCACTCCTGCTGTTCACTGGACAGCCATGCAATTTTGCATTAGGTCTGCTTAACAGATTTACCATTAGTTATGGAGAGGATTATCCTTCAGAAATCTTCAGCAAGATGAAGAATGCTCGGAGGATAGCAACTTGAGCATTAAAGGATGCAAGGACACAGTACGCCCATTATTATGATAAGCAGGTACTACCATTAACAGTGAAGGAGGGAAGCCTCGTGATATGGTTGAATGAGCCAGCGCCCGCCAATCAAAGTTGGAAGTTAGCAGGTAGATGGCGAGGTACTTATTGAGTCATTAAGAAACTAGGCCCAGTAAATTTCATAATCAAGGGTATATTTGAAGACCAGGCTGAAAGAACCATCCACATAAATAAAGTGAAACTTTGTGGCAACAGAAGAACTGGAACTACCTTCAGTAATCCCAGTCCACAAGAGAGAGTGGAGGGAATGGTTGTTGCTGATGTTCAGTCAGAGGCTCTGATTGAACATCACGTATCACGTGTACTGTGTGCTCACGCGCACGTGAGCACACAGTAACTGCACTAAACTGTCCTCTGAGTTAGTAGGTAGAGGCGAAGAATTGCAATGTATGTGCTTGGTCAAGAGTGACGTACTTTTACCTATTCTGGGGGAGTTATCCCTTTTAAAACCTCCAGGGCGACAGATCCAGGTCTCCACCAGACATGAGTTATGAATGTTTCTTTTCCCAGGACTGCTCACATTACCATACTGTCTGCCACATCCCTCTCTCTCCCCACCTGAGGCCAGCGTTGTATGTCACTGCTATTTTCTGGGGGGAACCAAATATACTTTCCCAGGGACAGGAGGGGTTACGCTTCAACCCCCCGCCCCGTCCATCCCTTCCCCCCCATTTTTGTGGTACCCGCCATGGTTGGGGGGGGGGGCGGCAACAAGTCTAGGTCACAGTCTAAACCTCATCACCTAATGATGACATCTAGCGTATTGCCAACGCTAGCTGTCATCAGGAGGACTGATTCACCACATCAGACAAGACATTAGTGGACACCTGCCTTGCTAGGACGCCAGAACCCTGGTGACCGGAAGTGAAGAGCATAGAACCGCGGAGTGGATTGGGCAACGGTTTCCAGGACTTCACAAGGTCTGGCCCACCTCCTGAGATACGCCGAGGAACAAAATTTGAAACTTGGTGGCTACATATGAACAGCACCTTCCCTCTTGTGTGTGCATGACACGCCATCGCGGAAGCGCTATTTGCAATTTGGGCCTACAGTCATGTGCATGATGGGATAACGAGGAAAGTCGTTAAGGCCTAGTACGACGTTGCAGAGGAAAAACCTGCAAGTGGATGGGACCCAAGAGCTGGAGCTTGGACCCGAGGGTTCTGCCCCCCCCCCCGTTGTTGTTGAGCGTTGATGAACAGTGACTCAACATCCAGTGATGACCTCCCACCGATGCCTCTCTCCCCCTCACAATATATTTCGACAAATTGCTACATAGACTTAAGGCTAAAAGCGCGGGGCATTAAGTAAGCGAGGCGCCGAGTCGCCTAGCCAGTCTGTATGTGGCTGGAGGCATCCGGATGATGATCACACACAAAGGGTTTGCAGGTTTGTGTGTCTGTGACAGACCCATTGGTGTACCGAAGCTGGTATCCTTTGTTAGCGTTTGGCAGGTGAAGCCAACATC